>ARYC01009037.1:0-33085 GCA_000711775.1 Oxytricha trifallax | reverse complement strand
TTATCTTAGGTAATAGGTTACGTTGTGCTCCTTCCCTAAATCTCGCTATCGAATACTATTGTTTAAGCTTACCTGGTGAGAGGAGGCGAAGCATCTAAAGTAGGATCCAACAAGTCGCCCATGGTTTGGTGGTGTGTCGAATCATCATGAGAACATCCAATATGGCGGCCGCCATCTTCCTTCTCTATACTACAAACTCTATTCAAGGTCTCGTCCACTATTGTCGAGTAGGAGAGCGTGGAGCGCGTGCCCAGAATGCTACTCACCACGTGTCAGAGGTTCCCATGACTTCTGTTCGCCATCTAAATGTTGCTGATGAGAATGCCCAGGCGCTGTTGGAAAGATTTCTTGGTGAGCAGGGGATCGTCGAACTCAAGATTGTCTAGCAAAAGATCCTCAGTTGGGTCCTCCGGCAGTTCAGGGTCGTCTTGCTCGCATGGTGAGTTGTGAATACCGAGTAGTAGGGGGTTCATCTGTTGGATTCGTGACTTTCTTAAGGATTTTAAAGTATTATTATAGAGGGGTAGCAGTTTATAATAATTAAATTCTGAATCTCGTCATTTTGGTTGCTTTAGTAGAATAGCCTTTACTACTACTACTACTACTACTACTACTACTACTACTACTACTACTACTACAGGACCCTCTAATAAATTACTAAAGCAACCAAATCGATAATTATTATAATTCATACTTGATTAATTTAATACGTCACCCAAATCTTGTAAATAACAGCATTGGGGTTTTATATATAACTAATTAAAATCAAATGAAAAATATACAAGATATAATATTCACTATGGCATCCTTCCTACTAAGTATCTTCTTCCCAAAGAATGTAATTAGATACACTTAAATTTACCTCTATCTACTTTACTGCTAATTATTGGCATCCTGCAGATCTTAGTTTGAGTTTCCTCTCTATTGCTGCTCTTGGTTGTTTATTACTGCATTTTATGGATTTTATTGCTTGTTATCATATTACTTCTATAATTGAGGTAGTTTATCGTATTAATTGTTAGCGTTTTAATAGTTATAACTGGGTGGTGGCTTGTAGTTTATATTATGACTCGAATATAACATTATTTTTTATTTTATCTGACAATAATTATTTATTTGATTAATAAATGTTTTTACATAAAAACTTAATATCACTTATATTATCAGTTTCTTAATTGACTCAAGCACCAAGTGAAGCAGGTCTTAAATAGGCGCCCTCTTTTATTTATAGCAGTACAATTTCATGCAGGCCACCACATGACTTACAATCCGTGCTTTAATCCAGTGCACATCTCAGATGACACTTCATTTCAAGCGGCATTCATTCTATTTCACAAACCCAGTCATCTTCAAGCAGAGCAGCGTAGCACTTGCAACAGAACGTTATATATGCTAGTCTTCATCTATCTCTATACATATGATGTTATACTATATAGAGGCAGAACAATACAAATACTACTAAAATTTGAGATGTTTATGAGTGTTTGTAGTGATCTAATTGTCAAAATAATGAAGTAATTCAATATTTTAAGGTCTTACTCGTGGAAAGTAATAATATTATACTTTATAGAAAACATTTAGTAGATTGAATACCAACTTTGAATATAATAAACTACTTTTCGTAATCTATGAAATATTTTATAGTAATATTTTTTAGTTATTGGAGTGAGTAAAGCCCATGATTTTATTTATCAATTGTATTCACAATCAAATATTATGATAAAAATAATTTGAGTATAAATATTATTAATTAATAAAGAGAGCGAAATCCCCAATCTCAATACACATAAAAAAAAGCATATCAGATAGAATGCTAGAACATAAAACTTTTTTGACATAGCTAAACAAATTCATACTCTCATCAGACAGAGAGGATTTGCGACTAATCATAGCAAGAAAATTATTATTCATAGTTAGAACTATAATTCAAAATAGTCTTGTGGACTCGTCAAAACTGAGGTACGAGATCTCCCTACTGAGTACCAAACTGGAGCAATCAGACTACATATCCAGAAACTTACTAGAACTATTCTACCAGCTACTGTACTCAGTCTAAATCAACAACAAACAATACATTAAAAGACCAACCTAACCTTCGACAATAAGGACCACAACAGTCTAAGTAGTTAAAAACAATACCGTAGAGCTAGGCTAAAGACCGGCTCCCAGGCATCACTATCACCTATTAACCCCATTAACAAATAGGAACTAACCACTCATTCACCAACCAGCTCAGATGACTATGAATTCAAATGTAAACCCGATCCAACCTATATCAAACAATAGAAACAAAGACAGAAAGACTAAAAAAACTGGATTCGAGGACTTGAGCGATGGTTCATCTTCAAAATTCTTAGAATCCCTAGAAGTCACAGAAGATTCAGAAGTAGAGGAAGTCTTGGACTGGGAAGACCAAAACCCCCAATCAAAGTTAGAGAAAAACATATCGATTAATTCTGTTCGGTAAATAAAAAGGGTGACTAGGAAAAATCTCTACCTATTCAATAGTAATTAATTAAGGATCCATTCTTAGAACTTTATTAAAAATTATTAATAAATAATAAACTAGCATAGTTGCTATGTCAGGTGACCACCAAATGGCTGACGCAGTAGACTTTAGAGGCGCAATGGAAATTTACTTCAACAGTAGACAAACTGGCAACAAAATCCCAGTTGCAGTTTTGGAAAATATGTTCGAAAGCAAAGAATCAGTACTAGTAAAACCCCAAGTCAGTTATTTACAAGATTTGGGTGACGTATTAAATTAATCAAGAGTGAAATATTTAATAATAATTGATTTAGTAGTAGTAGTAGTAGTTGTAGTAGAGGCTATTCTGCTAAAGCTACCAAAATGACGAGATTTTGAATTTAATTATTATAAACTGCTACCCCTCTATAATAATACCTTAGAATCCTTGGGGAAGACACGAATCCAATAGATGAACCCCCTACTACTCGATATTGACAACTCACTATGCGAGCAAGACGACCCTGAACTGCCGGAGGACCCATATGAGGATCTTTTGCATGGCAATCTTGAGTTCGACGATCCCCTGCTCACCAAGACATCTTCTAAACAGCGCCTAAATATTCTCCTGAGCAACTTTTAGATAGCGAACAGAAGTCATGGGAATCTCTGACACGTGGTGATTAGCATTCTGGGCACTCGCTCCACGCTCTCCTACTCGACACTAGTGGACGATGCCTTGAATTCAACTGTGAAAATGGGGAGGGAAGATGGCGGACGCCATATTGGAGGCTCTCATGATGATTCGACTCATTACCAAACCATGGGTGACTTCTTGGATCCTACTTTAGATGCTTCGCCTCCTCTCACCAGGTAAGCTTAAACAATAGTATTTGATAGCGAGATTTAGGGAAGGAGCACAACGTAACCTATTACCTAAGATAAGCGATCAGATGGCGAGTCCCAGCAATTATCTCAAGAAAGCCTGATGTCCAGATAACGTTGGCTCAGAGCCGCCAAGCCAGTTAGCATCCTGAATACTCATGAGTAGCCAAAGGCACTAAACTCTTATGCCAAAGCACGAAGCTCTAGTGCATTGCGCCTAGCGAAACTATACTACTTTAGTGCTAAAGTGTATCAGCATAAACCCTTCTAAATCAGGATTCTTGGCACCCTAGTCTATGACAGTCAAACTGGCCTGTTTGGGGCAGCACTCTACAAGGTCTTAAAGCAATAAGGATACAACATTCTTTTCACTGCATGGAGCCGACTTATGAGGATTCTGAGGGTCGAGTGATTTTGAATATTCCAACTACCTGGCGTCATCAACAAAAGTATTCCTCTGATAATCTTTGTCTGGTAAACAGCTGCCTGTTCAGTTATTTGTAACTCGCTAGCTCAGGCTGTGCTCTCTCGATCGAGGTACGATACGACTATGGTGGCTTGCTAAAAACCATCGAATTCGCCTGCAACAAGCTCACTGTAAAATTCAACAATTTGAAAAATCCCAAATGTGAAGTTCTCCTAAGCTTGATATTCTGATTGCCTCCCACTAACTAAGATCCAATTAAGAATGATGAGACTGTAGACAACATCATGAGCCGAGCTGCCGATAGAGACAAGAGTACCCTGTCAATAAGCAAGGAAAGGCAGAGAAGAGAAACGTCATGAAGAGATTCAAGAAGGGCCGGCCATGCTAATGCAGAGCGCCACCCACCTCCCCCCTCAGTTCCTGCAGAGATTCAAGCCCGCCCTAACCAAGGATACCGTGAATTCGTTGATGAAGGAAGCATCGAAATTCAGACCAAAGGATGGAGAATGCGCAGAGATCAAGGACCTGGACCAGGAGAAGCAAGAGCAGCTCAAGACCTTGAGAGAGATTGGATAATTTGTGAAGTGAGTTTTATGATATTAAGTTAAGAGTAATTGCATTTTAATTAATTTCTATCGTCTACAAAAAATTGTAAATAATAGCATTGGGATTTTACTAAAAATTAATACAGCTTACACAGGACTTCTAAACATAATATAAAAGATAAATAGCTGTTAGCATCGGAGATTGTTTTAAATTAAAATTTATTTCGATTTAATTTTCATAATTATTATAACTTTTAGTAGGTTGCTTTTTAATAAATCACTATACTACTACTACTGGGGGTACTATAAAAATAAAAAGCAACTTGCTAAATCTATTAAAAAATTTTACTATTAAATATATCTAAGTTTAATCAAATTTTATTTCTCCTTCCGTTCCCATTAAAGATGCTGCTTGAAGACCACAGGATGTCATCGTTGAAAAAGAGCCGGTCCTCCTCTTCGGTTAAGTTGTCACCCTCTATACTGCTCCCACTACTGGCCCCAGAGTTGCATTCTATTTTACCACTACCAGCATCTTTCTTCCATTAACGTCTGAAGAGTCTTCTTGAAATCTAATTCAGCTATAGCAAGTTACCAGAAGAGATCTACGAATCAGTTGAAGCCATCCTTGGCTCAGAAAACACGCAGAAACATGCAAATTATCTAATCGAGCAAATCGAAATTAAATCAATGGTGAGGTAGCTATTCCTGTGAATGACTAGCAAGAAGATTAAGAAGAACACCAACGATGATTAGAGGTTTGCCGATTTAACTACAAGACTTGGTTTTAACAATTCAACTTAAAAAGAAAATGAGATTACTTTAGAAATTGATTCTTTAAGACCATAATCATAGATAAAAACTAACGAAGTTCAAGAAAGATTTTAAATGTTAGTTAGTTCAATGTAGCCTTTTGGCCAGAGAGAGGTTCTTGGATGCCTTAGGAATCACTATATGCGGCCAGGGTGTCAAAAAATAAAACTTCTAAAAATCAGAGGAATTCCTAAAGATCGCAGTGGAATCGGCTTAAGTAGATTCTTATTAGTTCGTGTGAAAATCTCTAGAAATGAGAGGAAAGTCATTTTTAGCATTGTGAGCCACCTGACAAAGAGTGACAAAGCTGGGATCATCCAGATTTAATTGTATAATGCAGATTATAAGAACGTGGTACAATAATAGTTTTCAATAATAATTATTATGTAGGGGTTGTACAATAGTATTTTTAGTTTATCTTAAGAATGAGAGGTAATGACAGTCTAGGAAGCGGCAGGTCACTGATCAGTTAAATGCTTCTTTAAATGGTTAAAAAATTGAGGGACTTGGAAATTCATGAGCGAAGCTGCGTTGGTTTTCACTCTTCAGATAATTAAAATTCACAATAATAAGCTCAGGACTTTGTTGAAGAAAGAGAAATAGTAAATGCTGCTTATTCCTGGATTGTGCTTAAAGGTTATAGTACTAAGCTTGCTCTCTTTAAGACATAGAGTACAGAAGATTAAGAAGACTTGCAATAGAATAAGTAGATTATGGGGAGTCAAGAACAAAGAATGGGCTGGGTGGATGAAATAATTTAGAACATTATTCTATAAATCCTAAATCGCTCTAACAGCTTCTCAATCAAGCTGTTTGATGAGAACCCTTTCATGCTCTACACTTTTGCATCACACCTCAAGCGTATTATCTGCAATAAAAACTCCACTTTGATCTAAAAATGCTAAGATGAAGTAGTAAAATTCAAATTTGCCAAAGATATCAAACCCAACGATCCAAGGAAGACACCAGATGGCTCGAGGTCGCCCTATCAGCAGATTAAAAAACAAATAAGTAAATTATGATTAAAGATTTTCATTCACAATTGTTATATTTATAAAAGTAAGTATTTAATTTTCTCTTTCACCTTATTTCAAAATGTTTAATTAAATTGCAAGTGCCTTATCAACAAATACTAAACTTGATGTTAATAACATCATCATACTCTTATAAAAAGCTAGCTTCAAATATACAGACAAATATGCATTGAAAAAGACCACAGACGATTTTGGCATCAGAGGAGTCAAACAAATCCTATCAATCATACTTAAAAACAATTAAATGAACAAGTATGCAATCTAAGCAATAGGAATTGACCACGATGAAATATTCAACTCTTTGTCCTTCCAATTAAAAATTCTCACCAAACAAGAAGGATTCGTAAAAAAAGACCTAGTTCAATTAGTTGCCACCACCTTTTAAAAGTATATATATATATCTTAATCTTTTTTAATTTAAAATATACGAAACCCAAATGATGAGACTCCCAAAGACAAGGATGATTTAATACGAGATCATTATCCAAAGACCTGGAGAGAAATACAATGAAAACAAAGGAAAGGAAGAAGAAACAACAGAAAACCAAGAAGAAACAACCAAAGAAAAAGAAGAAGAAATTGGGGACAGAAACCTCCTGACTATAGGAGACACGAAAAGGGCTAGTCCCTTTAACACACATATATTCGCAGATCCACTGAGATCTAGATGTGTGTTAATTATTATTATTACTATTATTATTATTATTATTATTAGAGTACAATAGCAGATAAGAGAACAATAAACATGAATAATAACTCAAATCTAAAAGGTATTAACTAATATTAATCTGTATCTTTTCTCACAATTAAACATACTTCATAATATATACTACCGTAAATATTAACTATTTTTAATTGTATTTCATTATTTCTAATTTTTATCAATGTGAAATCTATCTATCAGATCACTTTACTGAGGTTCTAAACAAAGCGAAGTTAACAAAATTATTTCTAAGTAATGGAAATTATGCCATCAAAAAATTTGAAAACCTGTTTTTAAATAATTTAAATAAATTATTCCTTATTTAAGAGTAAATAAAAACCAACTGCTCAATATCTTAACTAATGTACTATTAATTTGGAAATCCAATAGTTTTAGACAACATATTAAATTATTATTGTTCGTAAAATAAGATACCTTCGTTTAGGAAAATCATGCTGGAGAAATCTACGCCTTCACTTTCTAAAGAGATGACTCTTTATTGGCGAAAGTGATTTCCAAGGTATCAGCCTAGACTAGGATTTGCTAACTGGCTGAAACGTTCTTTCTTTCTTAAGCCATGTCAAAAGAATAATCTCAATGCGCTTCTTCCCTAATGGCTATTAAGTAGCGACTGGAAGTGTTGACAGCACAATTAAAATTTGTGATTATAGAAGAAAAGAAATTGTGTGCAGACGATTCCAGCCAAAACTAAACTTATCTTCGACATGAGATTCATTGAGCAGACAAACTCAAGTGAGCTGCTAATGATGACAGCAATTTATGATAGTAAGTGCAAACTATTGGTAAGTACGGGAGAAGCAGATGTTTGGATAGTACTAAGAGCTCTTGATGGTTATGAAAATATAGTCTCTTCAGTCTTATTGACTATAAATTTTTAAAGTAAGTTATAACTAATTCACTTGATTGAACATATAAGTTGTGGACAGGATTTATTGTATTCTCATTCAAAGTTAAACAATAATTAGTCTTCAAAATAATTTCATATAAATTACTAATTATTATTTATGCTCTTCATTAAAAGGAATATCCAGTTATAAAAGTATAGTTAAAATATTTATAAAAATGAAAAATAATCATGATTCTCTCTCGACATCCTCAAGATTGAGATATATTTGGAGTTTTTTAACAATATGAGCTTTATAATCAAGAGGCTTCAAATTTCTATGCAGGACCAATCATTGCGAATTAGACATTGAAACTAGACCGGTGGTAATCTTTAATTGTAAATTAAGCTATATAAAAGCTAGGTCAACAATTAGTCTAAATCTTTTGAATATGAAGAAATAGAAATATTAATCAAAATTTTAAACTAAAGTATCGCACACCAAAATCTACTTTCACCAAGATATCGAGAATCTTGCTTCAAGCTGTAGTAATACCAAATCGATTTCTCCTCAACTAGGTTGCGCGTTAATATATTTTGCTCCTTCTCCTCAACCTCCCCTATATTAACTTGATGCATCTTCATGAAGCTGAATTATTTGTACGCTTCGGATTAAGTATAGCCCTCCCATTGATACAAGTTACAATGATTGGCATCAATTCGTAATTTTGACACCCTAAATTTTCCAATTAGAAATACAATGAGTCATTACATTAGATTGATTAGTTGTAGGAAGTAATGTAGTTAAAGCACTTTTTAACTTGATTTTCTGTCATAACTCGATTAACTAGATAAGCATTAATTGTCTCTACCATAGCAAGAAGGACCTTGCTTATTTCACTTTCATTGAATACATTCAAGTAATAGCATAATGACTAAGTATGATAGAACTTTAAAAGAGTTTTTATTATGTTTGAGAACATTGTTAAGTCGAAGGTCTCAGAGGTCTCGACTATCTCTTAAACCTAGGAGGTCTCGGAGGTTTCGGAAATCTCAAATATTTCAAAGTTGTCTGATGCTTGGAGATAGGAACTCGGAGGTCTGGAGGATGGATGTCTTGAAGTTCAGAATGTCGGAGGTCTCTGGTTGATGTAAGAAATTTGATAAATTTATGGAATACTCTCTTTGTTAAAGGTGTTAATTATGTGATTTATATGCTTCAACCAAGGAAAGGAACTTTGTAAAATAATATTACCTAAAGTGCTACCTAAAGAAGCGGAGTCTTAAATATTGCAAAGTTTCAGTTCAATATTTTTCCAACATTACATTGTACTTGACTTTGATACTCAAAATTAAAAGATCTATGCTTACCTAAATCTTTCTTGAATATAAGGCTTAAGATGCCTTAGATAATAACAGTCGATAGAAAGTGTGAAAAGTATGAAAGACCTTTGCCTCAATCAGATAACACTATGAGTAATATAATAATCACTATAAAAATTTAAATTCAGAAACAACAATTCAAACAAATTGGAAGGCTAAGCAGAAGAATGATGATTAAGCCAGGAAGCCTCACGATTGTACACGAGCTAATAATATTTCTCAGGTTCAGATGCAAAGACCCAACCTAAGACTCAGCAATCTACCTAAGCTACTAATTAATAAGTTAACTTACTAATATTCCATGTTCAGTAGTGACAAATATTTGTAAAATAAGAACGAAATATTCAAATACTTAACTATTAGGTTAGAAGAGATGCAATCTCTCTGATACTAGCATAGAATTCTTGATTGACTAAAGCACCCTCCAGTATTAGGCAGGGATGACGCTGGGAGAGAGATGCGTGATGTTCCATAGACAATTCCCTGGACTCTGAATATATCCATCAAAGCTATCAAATATTTATTTGGTGAATGGGATTAGGATGAAGTTCATTAAAGTTTGTAAATTCATGAGCTCGGCTTAGAAACAAAAAACGCAAGAACTGTTTTAAGAAATGAAAAATAAGCTAAACATTGCTCTCTAAGAAGATAGAAAGATTGTGTTTATCGACGAGGTTATGTTTACCTACTCCACCAATCTTAAGCAAGAGTTCAGTAATAGCCATCAAAGCATTGTTGTGTAGGATAAATTGCAATTTACGAAGAGCATCGCAGTAGTTGAAGGAGTGTCTCCTACTAGAGTTATGGGACTGTACCATAGTTACGATAGATCTGTCAACATAGAAAGTTCAATGACTTTATTGTAGGATTGTATGAATAAAACTCTAATAATAAACTTACTCTAGTTCTTAACAATTTGAGGGTGCATCACAGTTAGGGAATCAGAGCTCTAGCTGAAGAGCTGCAAATTTCTCTAATTTTTACGCCACCATACTCACCTTAATATAAACCTATTGAGAATTACTTTTCGGCACTAAAGAACTAGTTTAAAAAACTAAAGATGAAGATTGTTGGATAAGTTGAAAGATTTTACGCAAAGTGAACTTTGGAATAAGCATTCAACAGCGTTGAAGATAGTATTAAAAGGAATATATGAAATAAAAAGCTGAAATAGTTTGATTAATGATGTTAGTTTAGTTATGGTTTTTAAGATCATATATTAAATCTCTTTGTAGTATTGTTCATCACGACTGTATCTGATTAAGACTCAAACATTTTAGTGTTTGTTTCGATAAAACGATATCCATCATTCGGTCTACCTCTTTTACAAGCTGAAGCATTCTCAATTCCCTTGAATAGTTTGAGCGACAAAACTTTGGGCGGTGACTGCTTTGGTTATCTGGCTTTCATTAGCTTTGTTGAAGCTCTCAATAGCTGCATAGTCCTCCCCGATTTTTCTAAATTTTTATTAAGTGCAAAGTATAGTAGATTACTTGAGATGAATGGATGGCTGGTCAACTAAGAGAACCAATCATCAGAGATGAGAATGAAGTCATTCTTTTGCCCTTGACTATCTACGCCATTCCTGTTTATCCTTTACTTGTTGATAATATGGGAGAGATAGTCTGGTTGGATTGTGTTGAGGACATTGAAGAAGTATTGCCTGTCTTTAGGCTTAGATTTTTTCTGACATGTCTTGGTGGTAGATGCGGAGCTCTTAGTCATCACAGACTTGCAAGTATAATTGCCTTACCGAGAGTTCATCATACTTTGGGACCTTCAACATCTTGATCTGGTCCATTTTCAGAAGTCTCTTGTTTCCTTTAAATATCAATCTTAGGTATTCTCTATTGATTCCCTCGATTTGAGGCATGTAGTATCCCACTATAAATATCAGGGAATAATATATTAAAAATCTCATTAAGATAGGAGTAGATGTCAACTTTAGACTTAATCTTCAACCAAGCTCGTGAGGAGTAATCTTTAGGATGCTGTCATCAACTTGACTATCACTCATCTGAAATTGCTGATGAGTCCTTTTATGAGAATTAGTCTCCATAAACTAAATTACCTATTGCCAATCAAAAATAAAATATTATTACTCTCCTTAACTATAAGAAAAACAGCTATTATATGATCATTTTAAACCTGGAAAATCTAATCTAGAATAGATTTTCAAAAAGGGTGGGAGGTGCTATGAGATTATTTTTTCAAAAAATTAAAATTTTAGGCATTGTAATTTCTTGTGACTTTTTGTGATTTTTTGTGATTTTTTCAGAAAAAATTTGTTGGCAATTTTTAATCGACTCCTCCCCTAATTATTGATATTTTTTGTAATTATGTTCTAATTCAAAATAATCGTGATGGAGGTTTATAATTTTTTTAATAAAAATCATCACATATTCATAATTCAAATATGAGCGACTCTCAGAACTCGATGTACGATAGTGATGACTCACGTTTCAATTCAATATTTTCATCAACCAAGTCCCAATTATCATCTAAGTCAGAATCATCGCCAGATCTTAATAAAAGGGAGCTAAAATAGCAATCCAAGGATAGTGAGAAGAAAAGTTTTAAAATCTACACTGTTTAAAAAAAATATTATAATTAACCATATGCCAAAGTACTATGCTCTGAATCAAGGATGACCCTAAGCCTGATCACTAATAACTACTTAAAAAAACTTAAAAAGATATTAGAGATCACCCCGAATTATCAGAATACCCTCTATAGTAACTCGATCGTGATCTCATTAAGAATTATTTAAGAGTAAAGAGACAAAACCTTTTAAGATCACTTATTGGAGTAAAGATAAAGGAAGTAACATCTTCATATAAAAGAAAGCTAGAAACAAAGCTCCTCAAAGTAAAGATGCAGAACTTCTTTTGATGGTCCTCAGCAAGCCATCCAAGCTTAAAATGATATTTCATAGTTAGCATTCTTCATTATTCGCAACTACTCTGACCTTGATGATAAATTTCAGCTAAGTTTAATTTAAAAGATGAATCAGGCTCTGATTAATGACAAAGAGTTTTATCGCAGTTTTGTAGAAACCTAACTATAGCATTTACAATTTATAATAAGAAATCGATAAATTAAAATTAAATTAATAATGGAAAAATGGAAAGCTATAGATTTTGACACAGTAAGAGCCTGTTTATTCACAAAAAATGTAAGTTACAAAAAAGATATCTAAAATTTTATTTTTACAGATGTCCAACCTAGGTCGAGCGGTGAAGGGACAAGACACACAATTCACAAAGTAACAGAGAGAACTGGTCAAGGAACTTAAATATGGAAAAATGGAGATAAATATGAAGGAGAATGGTAATACAATGAAACTGTTTTTAGATTTTCATTTTTATTTTTTAAATAAGTTTTGATTTAATAGTTATTAGTATTCTTATAATCATCTATTTTAAAAATTTATTAATCATAATTAATTGAGGCACATAATCAAGTTGTTTAAATCTAGAGAGATCTAACTAATCGAGAAGGAATTCAAAAATTACTCACAGTCATAAATCCTCAAATTTTACTTGGCAGCTACATCCATCATTTATGAATTACCATTGGAAGGCCAAACTCTGATCCACACCCTATACACAAATTTAAATAATAATGTTGACATTCAACTTTTGATGAAGCGGAGAAAATGATTCTTGGCGTGATGCCATCTTCCATAAACAGATATCTCAAGGATACTAAATAGCAAATGACTTGTTATACTTAAATTCTTTGTCATCACTTCAGGCCGCTTAATCACCAGAAAGTAGCATGGTTCTCCAATAATTCTTACTCAAGAATGGATTTAATGAAAAAGAAGCGGAGAAGGTCGTTCATAGTAAAGATAACTTCCTCTACGATAATTTCATCTCAGCTGTCATGAAAATCAACAAACTACATGGAGTATATTTCATCATATTGATATCGATATCAAAAGTAAATCAGGACCCCTTACATTCAATAAGTGAGCTTTTAGGAGTTTTCTCATTAAGGAGAATCCTTTTGACTATGCTCTCAAAGCGTGAGCACATAAACTTGAAGCTGAAACGATTAGTAATTATGCTATAATCTGTTAAAGACTATGAACTTGATCAAACTTGAACAATTTTTAACCAAGACGTGGATGAGGAAACTTAGCAAACAGCAATTTTGTACCTTGAATCAAAATCATATATCTGTGATTGAGTCTAAGAGTAAGGAGATTTGGGAGGACTCGTTAAAGTTTTAAAACTCGGATCACAAGATCACTGTCGATGACATATTCATATGTTCATAGTCATTGGAGGATAGCTGCCTTGATTACAAGCAATCTATTTATTAATCAAAAATTGCTGCAATCATTTTGAATCATCAGCAAAATAGTATTAAAATACAAATGCCTACTGCTTCTGGCAAAACTTGGGTCCAGGGACTTTTAGTTTGCTATTGGATATAGTAAGGGAAAATGGTTCTAATCGTAGTTCCAGATTAGATCCTCAAGTTGCAAACCCAGAAGTTTCTCCAACAATTAGGCATTTAGTTGCAGATAAAAACTATTGAAAACTATTACAAAACTAAAAGGTCCTATGACATTTTGATTCTTGATGAATTCGATCACATTACATGGAAGCATCCATTTTAATATCATGAGGGAAAATTGAATGGTATATGGGATATAGGTTTGACCAGGTCCTACATGTTTAGTGCAACTTGCGATTAAGGTATTTTGAAGGTGTTCGCCCAAGTATACATTTAGCCAAAGGTTTTAAAATTCAGGAGTGAGCATGAAGTATTGAATGACTTGATCTAGTAATAGGGAGGAGACATCATCATATGCTCAAACTCTGATGAAAAGATGTAAAAATCAAAAGCGAAATCTAAAAATCTGGTCATGTAGTCCTTTTCATTGTCTTTACAATGATCACGAGAAGGACACAGTTAAAACTATGATAGATTCTATTGGCTCACTAAAAGTGAGAATGAGCATCTCTCAGACTATTTTGGATGAAATATAATCCTGGCTAACTGGGTAAGGTAAAAGTTATGGTTACAACACTAAGTTTAGAGGTGACGCTCAAGTGCTTATCGCTTCTGACATCGACTAAGAGAGTTAGTACCTATAAATGAGAGGCAGGAACTCGAGAAGCATGAGGGTATTGAAGTCAAAATACTTTCCAATATCTAACTTGCCCAAAGCAGTAAATTTTGCATAAGATGAAACAACTGGCGATCGAGAAGCTGACATGCTAGAAAAGCTTATGGCTCTAATTTACAAAAAATGATTCAGTAAAGTGCTACAGGAAGCTGTTTCAGAAGCTTAATAGGAGTATGATTCAGTGACAAGTCTTGATGATCTTAAATAGGTGATCGGGGCAGTTCCTTACAATAAGCTAGCAAAAAGCATGAAGAAGTGATCAATGAGCAAGAAGATATAAAGGACATAATCACATATAGTTTTAATTGAAATGTTGATCTTATAATGAGCAATTCACTCAATTCTTTGAAACTTATACTAAATACAATCTTAGTCAGAGAATAAATCTACGATTCTTACCTTTTCTGATGTAAAATTCTAATTCCAATTTCATTTAAGGAAAATATAAATCATAGTATTCACAGTAAATACTTAATTTAGGCAAATGAAGAGGCAATCAAAAATCATGAGGTTACAACTTTGTGATATAGTGAAAGTCTAAAAATCTTCCATCTTCAACTAATGATAAGGAAGTGAAGATAAGATTGAAAGAAACAGACTAAGCTATTTGTTTGTTTTGAGAAGATCTAAGCTATCGCAGGGAGAGATTGAGAAATGCGATTGCTAAGTATTGGTAAAATTTTATTTGTTTGCTAAACAATAATAATCAATAATTTTATGAAATAAGCCAATATGTTTTTTAAAGTAATTAGAAATAATAATAATAAGAATGATAATTATAGTAGAAATTTTTGTTTTAAAAAAATGTATATCTAAAAAACGTAGCATCATCTTAATAATTTCCTAAGTAAATCTCTCCATTTGTAAACATCTAATCCTGTTTTTTTTTCTAGCAACTCTGTGAGATATTTGTCTTTGATCATTACACCTCTCACTAGGAAGATATATTAGGAAATATATAATTAGATATGGTTTTTTAGCTTAAAATTATGTGAGTGAAAAGTTTCCTTCTACGTATAGTTTTCTTCCCATTTTTTATAATTATTTATTTATTTTTAAATTTAACATCATCTTATTTCACAAATATCTTGAATATTAGTGCAAAATAGAGAAATTGAATAGTAATGATGATGATGATGATGATGATGATGAATATGATGATGATGATGATGATGATGATGATGATGATAATTTTGATGATTTTAATCAAATTAAGGATGAGATCATATTATGGAAGATGTTCATAACATTATTAATTGAATCGTGATTGTTAGATGTTTTAATTTTTTGAAATTGATTCTCTATAAATTTTTAGGGATTTTTTTGTATTACTGGGATTTGTTTAATGAAATCAATTTAATTTTTATTTTCATTAAACATACCCTAAATATCCATTATACTATAAATATAAATTAATATTAATGAATAATCAACTATATAATCTTTTTTTTATTGATTTTGATACAATTAAATTCTACGAATATATTAAACTTGAATAATCCTACCCTAGTGAACAGATAACCACTTACTTTCTTTTTAATATTTGTGAATGAATCAAGGAAGATCAAGTTAAGCCAAAGACTAGAATGATGAAAATGAAATGTCCTACTCAGTGTGTATTGAAGACCTTAAGAAAGCAAGGTTGTTAATAGCCCAGCATTCACTGCCATGAGGGTATGTCCGGCAAGCAAAGTCCAAGAGAGGAAGAAACGAGGTTGATCGATTGAAAGAAGATCAAGAAGTTGATGATTTTCTTCACAGTACTCAAACCTAAGAAGTGAGAGCATATCAATATAGAGATGATATAAATATCTCAAGAAAGGCTTAGACTCCTGATGAGGAATTACTAGCAACAAGTAGATTGTCTGGTGTTTGCAAGTTGTGGTGTATGCCTGATTGCAAGCACAGAAGTTAATTGAAGGAGCATAATGTAAATTATAATATAAATTTCAACCTTTTAATAGAAGTTTATTAGTTTTATTGTTGAAAAGATAGTGCTAAAAGAACTGTATAACACAAATATTAATTATAATAAAGATTAAGTTAAAATAATTAAAATAAATATAAAATATGTTTAATTTTTAAGTGCAAAAGAATCTGAAGAAATATTAATTCTAATATTATTATATATAATAATTAATAAATATAAATAAAAAAATCTAAAGAATTTCATAAGCATGAATATATAATGCATATCATAGATCTGATAACAAAGGGAAAAATAAAGATTATAAAGACAAAATGACAATAAGTAAAAAAAGGAGCAAAAGTAATGAGAAATTAAGATAAAAAAAAGATAAATATCTATTATAGATATAACGAAGAGTTATTAAAACTTATAATAATATATATAGAATAAAATTTTAAACAAATAATTACATAAATTAAAAGTTTTTATTAAGATATAAGGATGAAATCTTAAAATATTGCAAATAATAAAGAAATTTCTAAAGATATCCAAAAAAAATAATAATATATATCATCACAGAAAAGTAAATAAAAAAAGAAAAAATACATCTATATAGAGCCGAAATATGAGAAAGTTTTAAGAAAGCATAAGCAAAAAGCTATCTTTAGTCTCTCCAAAAGTAATAATCTGGCGATGTATTCATGCATCTGATAAGAAAGAGGACCTCAAAAAACTATGATCTGTAGCTTTCAACGTTTGTACGAGTTGTCTAAGGCAAAACCCCTTTGTGAAGTTTATAAATGCTTTGATTTGTAGGTTATAGTTGGGGTCTTATTGGGGTTAGTAGAGAAATTAGGCCAATTTGAAAAATGAGAAATAGAAATTAGTGAAAATTAGGGTCTATTTATGATGAGTAATATTTAGATTTTCTGCTTAAGCTTATATATGGTACAAGTATTAATATAGACTAAGTCAAACCAGTACTGAATTATACAGCCATAGCAAGACTCTTACACAAGAGTGCCTCAACTGTTAGGTATCACTGCATGTTAGCTGTTTAGCATTTTAATTCTGGTACTTGAAAACATCCAGTAAGAAAATAAAAGTTCACTCAGACCCATATTGACTACCTCTGTGAGTCTAAGACTTTAAAGTATTGGGCTCACTTTCTTCTTGACTAGCGAGCTGAGATGTTTCATCGCAAGTTTCCTGAAAAGCGTATCTCTCCATAGACTATAGCTAATATTTATAGAATAAATGGCATTACTTTCAAGACTGTCAAGAGAGTGAAGAGAATAATTGATTTTTCACTGCCATTTTATAGTAATGATTTAAACTTTATATATGATTAAATGCAGAGAGCTATTAATAATAACATCAAGTACATACACGCTGATGAAGCAGTGTTTACATTCTACACTTTTATTAGTATGTCTTGGTACAAGAAGTACGATAATTTAGAAGTATATAACTAAAAAGTGAAGGTTGGCACTCACGCAATTTTAGCTGGTATTAGTGAAGATTAAGTTTTAGAAGCTTATGTCATTCATCCTCGCTCTATTAAGCGAGAGCAGTATATTGAGTTCTTGCATAAGCTCAAAGAGAAGTATACTAAGAAATCATCTTGTTTGTTGATAACTTATCAGTTCATAGGACTAAGAAGTCTAAGAAAGCTTATGAAGAGTTAAACATAACTCCTGTATAAAACGTTCCTTATAACCCATAATTTTATGGAATTAAATTTTACTGGAGTTATATCAAAACTTACTACTAGAAGCTACTGCTGTATAATCTAATGCATGATTTACCAATCGATACGGTAGAATTAAAACAAATTAGTTCCAAGAGAGTGAATAAAGATAAGACTACGATATGTGCAAGGAAAGAAAGAATGAATGTTTATTAATAAGTTTTAGACTGAAATGAATGAAATAGTTCACATATTAAATGGACGCTTAAAAGGATTAGGCTTCTCTTTCTTTTCTTCTTATTAAGGCTTGACAACTTCTCCTGCATCTATGTTCATATCTTCTGGCTTTTAAACATCTTTATAAAGTCTCTTGCTAACTTAATGAACTGTCTGCTGTTTTCTATCTCTATGAACCTTAGCATGCTCTTTCATAAGATATATACCAGTGCCAGATTTTCCTACAAAGTTATATGTCAAAGCTTACTTGAAAGATAAGGATGCTTCTTAAGTTCCTCTAGCCAAGCTGAGCTTATTAGAATGCCTTGCTTCTTCTAGTCTTCAGGAAAGATAGAATATCGTTTCTTATGTGCTTCTTCAATTATTTCTCTGAGATACTCCTCTTTTATTGTACCAAGAACACCAAAGAAAAAGTTCCTCTCTCGTAGTTTATTAGAGAGTTGTTTCTTGGTAGGAAGGTAAACTACCACTTCCTCATCTTACATGGCATCCTCATAAAGATTAGTGACTGAAATGTCAGGGTAGTTGGGAATTTCGATTAGTTTAATCTCTTTATTTTTAAAAGCTTTCTTCTCCTCACAAAGTATTGCTTTTAAGAATGAAATTTTGGTACCTTCCATATTTGGAAGGAATAAACCAACTGTATAATATGTTAATAGTCATCAAGTTATCTTACCATGAAAAGTTAGGTATCGATAGAGATCTTCCTTACTTCTGAATCTTGATATCATTTCTTGCTTTCTGAATCTTGAGATCATTTCTTGAGCTTCAACTCTTTTCATTTGATCATTGAGGGATTCCATCTTTGTTCCTCTTCCTATTAATGAATTTTAAATTATAATTTATAGATTTCTGGATCCTATTGTTTAAAAACATACTATTAAATATGGGAATCTTATAGGAGGTCAACCCTGCAATATACGTAGTGAAAGTTTGAAGAAGCTGTAACAAACTTCAGAGATGGATCTCTATTTTTATCAATTTAGTTCCATTAAATTAGTACTAAATTTGTTTAGATTTAATTAGTAACTTTACTAAATTCGTTTAAATTTAATTGGTACCAATTTAATAGTACCAAAACTTAATTAGTACCTGGTTTTAAACTAATGAGGTTTTAATGGAAAAGTTTCAAAATGGTTTAAAACCTAATTGGTACCAGTACCAACCCAATTTTATAGTTTGTTGGTACCAAAATCAAGATTATTAAGTATAAAATTAGAAAAATAAACTAAGCATAAATATGATCCCTAACACCTGAAATTCAACCATAATTGTTGTCGTACCAACTCCTATACAGAGTTACTTTAACCAGTAAGGTTATAAGAGCTTAATAATATAAATTTAAATTTTAATTTAAACATGGCGGCTAACTTAACTCGTAAGGCAGTTTCTCTTGGAACAGGTTAATCATTGCTCAACTTTTGGTCCTCCAAGAAACCAGAAGTAATCGTAATATATTATTATTTAAACATTTTAATTTAATTATTTATGCTATACTAAATTGTTAATTCAATCTTTTCCATAACTCATGTGACTCTTTTTTTCAGCTAGTTACCAAAAGATATAAAATTATGTCTGATGTTATTTGGTCTAGCAAAGACTTCTAAGTTGAGCCTATCAGGCGCCATCTACTGAATGAAGTCATATATTTTCTTTTGTTTTTCAGAGTGCTTTCCTACTTCTGAAAAGATGACATTATCAGTGACGTGGTACTTGAGCATGTCGGTAACGTAGCTTTTTTCCCAATTAGAAAACTCTTGTTATTATGGGCTGTGTACATGCCAGATCCTTTGTGTAGTTTATGATTTTTTGTCAGTTTTATCCATTCACCCTTCTCGACTTCATCATAGCCGTAGATTTTCAGGAATTGTCTTGCAACCTCTTTCTTCTGATTGACAAACCATATAATGAGTATCCCTCTTTCTTACACTAACTCAATAGGCATCTTTAGAATTTCATCGTCAGACACTGTATCATAAGGTACTCCTTGCTTTATTCTATAGGCTGGATCCATTAGTACGACTTCATAAAGCTTTTTGTATCTCTCCATAGCGTTTTTTTCCCACATTTGATAATCGTTTATGTCTCTCTCGAATATAACTTGCTCCGTTATTGTTTTGTAAGAGATTTAGTTTATTTTCTGTTAAATTGGTATAGGCCTGTACCCTTCTATAACTTCCATCTCAACTTTTGCGGGGCCTATAGGAAAGTTCTGAGTTCTGCTGTCATCTCTCTCTTTGGCTATTACTTTGGTTTTGTTAGTTTTAATCTTGCAAGTTTTTTCATGACTCCTACAGTTGAAGGCTCTGTCCTTAACTACCGTGCAGTACTGACATGTGCGTTCTTTGAGCTTGATTATTTTTCTTGCGATTTTATGGGTTTCTCTATGATAATTTGATTAGTGGACTTCCAGTGAATTCTAGGTATCATGAGGAGTTGGTGTTTGACAGTAGTTGCACAAAAACTTTGCAGGTATGCTGATCTTCTATAGCTCCATCTTCTTAGTCGTTTTAGTTCTATAATAATTTGCTATTCAGTGCTTCTTTCACATTATAAACTCCTGAAGTTCTTTTGATTTGAATATTGGATTTAGTAAAAACTTTGGAGGCCAATTTTTTTTTAGTAGAAACTTAGGGTGAAATATTTTAAAAGAGTTAATGAGTTTATATCTGAACCATTCTCTTCATGCTTTCAAATATTTTTCATTTTTAAATTAATATACAATAATTTCTAATTTACTTAATAATTATTATGACTATATGAAGAGTTATTAAGAATTATAAATTTTACTAATTAATATTTTTTGCATAAATTATCATAGCATACTATGCCATTGTAGTGTCATAGATGTTTATTATTTTATAAAATTTATATAATTTTATTATTTTTTATCTAACATTAATTTAAATATAAATTCTACTAATGGAAGTTGGTAATTTTCAAAAATGGAGATTACCATGAGCATTTACCCTTAGTCATATTTTTAAGGTAAGTAAAATTTCATTTATCCAAAAATTCATTAATAGCTCTCTATTTCCTAATGCTATTTAACAATAGAGTTTAGTATACTATTTTGCTGTTTTTTATCATAATTTATAGGTATATTAAAATATGGAACGTTAGTGAAATCTTAGGAGGCCAAGTTTTATTAGTAGAAACTTAGGAAGCATAAATTCCAGTATGAAATATAAGTAAAAATCACTTTTTATAAATGAAAAGATACTCATTCATAAACATTATTTTTAAGTTATATTAGTTGTTAACTATAACACCTTAAGAACTCTATGATAAAGTTTAGGTTTATAGATTTCAATTCGATATGTTATATAATATGAATAATTTATTGTTCTTCTTTAATATGTAAACTATTTATGATATACTTTATTCGTATTATTAAATGCAATTATAAATTCTGGTCAGCATGTATTGCTATTGTTTACACCTGAAATTCAGTATAGTTTCCTAATTTAAATTCATGAATCAAATAATAGATCAGAATAATAATCTGAATTTGTTAAAGGCTTACAAAGAATAATTATAAAATTATAGGTCAATGGAAAGCCATGACATCCAAAGCCATGATGTTAGAGAATTTTAAAATAAATTTAGATAAAAAAATGACTAGATTAACTTCTTAAGATATAACAGTAAGTTTTTAAGATTTAAAGAATTTAGAGGTGTTACTTTTTGCCAAAAGATGACAATGTGACCATGCGATTTATCAAGGACTTCTTAGTAGGTGAAAAACTTCTCTTAAAATCAGGGAAAGCAGTTTAGCTGAACGTTCCATGCTATGAAGAACTTTTAGTTCAGAAAATATTCAAGCAGATTCAAGAAGATCAATAAATAATTAAATATATTAACTACTATCCTGACTATCATGTACTCCCTTACAGAAAATATTTCTATGGTGTGTTGGGCACTCTCCATACTAACTATCTATCAATGCTTATAAAGCATGCAAACAGATCAAGAAATTTATGAGACAAACTTATATAGAGGAGACAGAAAAAATACTGATAAATGATGAAGTCTATAAATAGCTAGAAAATGAGCCATTTTTTCCAAGTAAGTTTCTTATATTAATTAATTATTTATTTAGAATCAAAAGGGAAAGCTCTTGCTATGCTCAAGGTAAAATCTAAGTCTCGCTCTAACAAGCAAAAACGATACCACCATGAAATCTCTGCTTCATTTATGATTACATTACAACTTTCAGAATAAGAGAGCTGTCAGTGGGCAGCTTGGAGACTTCATCATGGCTCAGGAATCTTAGCATGAAAGGGTGCCAGAGAAAGATTCTATGATGTTAAAAATTATCAAAAGGACTCATTATTAGTGTTTTATTAGCATTTTTCAGAGTTTAAATAAATTTTCATTTTATCTAAATGCCTTGATATAACTCTTTGAA
This sequence comes from Oxytricha trifallax, assembly GCA_000711775.1. Classification (NCBI taxonomy): domain Eukaryota; phylum Ciliophora; class Spirotrichea; order Sporadotrichida; family Oxytrichidae; genus Oxytricha; species Oxytricha trifallax. The sequence goes on along the minus strand of ARYC01009037.1, from coordinate 10,594 downwards.
TCACTTCCACTTATATACTATCTGTTGCCCTCTAGATAATCTTTATATGACTAGCTTCACTCAGTTTGAAGTTACTTGCAATCACTTCCTATTTGTATTAGTGTTAGACTAATGAACGTTTTTTGGTGCTTGTGGGTAACGCGTTATCAACACTGCACTTGTAGCGACTAATTAATCTTTCATCATTGTATACTCGCTACTCACAATCTTAAATTATCCCAGAATATCACTATGTTAGTTTGTTGGTTATATATGTGTAGATATTCAATCATGGCAGAGACATCAGCAGAGTTGATAGATTTCTATTTAATAAAGTAACCCTCCACCCGAACTCCATACTTATTGCAACTATAGCGCGAAAGCTTTAAGTTTCAAACCTATTTTTGGAGCTTTTAATTTTAGTGAGGTCTAGCCCAAGAGTGCTGATCAATCTAGTATGGCTTAAAAATTACCTCATCGATTTAGATAATTAGTCTGCCCAGTGTTACCATTTTCAAAAGAGAAGCAAATCTTTCATGTCTCTATGCTTAAATTGTTTTAAGTTTAACCATGCTTATGGCTGAGGTATTTTTCATCACTTTATATTTTATCTTGAACTTTGTGTATATATATATATTAAATTGTGAAAGAAGTCACTTTGTACTGAGGGAACTCTCTATGGAAAATAATGGCTCTAGTATGGAGAGACAGTCCTTTCTGATTCTCCAAAGTTTTCTCACAGATTATGTAGTTTATTTGTTAAGCTTTTAATTTTCCCTAACATAAAGATTTCACTTATATGGCATAGTTCTAAGGTTTTTTCTTTATTGATCAAACTTTTCTTACAAATCTAATTGATGCATTTAATATATTTGCAATAATTTTATTGTGTTAATTACCATTGGCTTTCTTTTAGGGTGAGTGGCTCCATAGCGCCAGACGTTATCATTAGATTAGAGTGTTGATTTGGACTTCATAAGATAGTATTTAAAATTATTATAGTTATTAAATTATTATAAATGACATACTATAAATCATGAATTAATATATTGAAAGGGAGGTTGAGCTAAGAGCTCTAGAGTTTGAAGCTGAGGTCTTTAAAATTTAAGTTTAAAACAAGAAGTAGAGTGCTGAGATGGGAGTTTAAACATAAGTTGAATTGGTTAAGGAAGAAAAGGAACAGCAACGAATAGAAAAAATTAAAACATTTTAATATGAAGACTGCTAAAATTTCTTCTCAGCTGAGTCTAGCTTGAAGAGGCACATCAAAGAGGTACACTCTGGTAGAGCTAAGATCTACTTTAAGCATGATATAGTAGATGGTAGGTATTATTGCACAACATGCATTGAGTCTTATGGTAGGTATTAGTGCATAACAAGCATGAAGTCTTATACTCACTCAGCCAAAGTAAAGAGGCATATGCAAAAGCACCACTTAAGTAAATTCCTGATTAAAGATGAGGAAACTTAAAAGCTTATACCTGCGAAAAGAAAAAATAACTCTCTTGAGTCATAAAGAGAACGGGAGGAAAAGGTCAAGAAGCAGAAGCATTTTGAATCAATGAATCAGCCAGCAAATGGTACTCTTATAGCATGTCTTTAAGAGAGAGCTATGTATATGCCTGCATTGAATGCAATTGATATTGAAAGCTGTATTGAAAATTACTTGCATTTTGACCTGCCAAACAAGGCTAAGCTTATAGTGGTGATGAGTATGCTTACAAAGTATATCCTTTTAAGTATCTCATTAAAAACGAGCAGTATCAAAATGAATACATAATACTGAGGGAGGCTGAGAAAAAATAGTTTAAGAACTTACTTAGACTTGATGGAGTTATTCTTGGGCATGGCTTTGTTGCATTAAGACTGAAATAGTTTGAAATGACTTTGAGAGAGTATCTCTATCATAATAGATACCCAGATGATTTAAATGAGATACTGTCAGAAATGATTAAGGGTGTTTAAGAGCTTCATGAACTTGGGTATGTCCATAGAGATTTGAAGCCTGAAAATGTTATGTTAAATCTCTGTCCATTAGAAATAGTAGTCATTGATTTGAATAGAGCGATAAGATAAGAAATAGTGACTTTGGCTAAAGTGCTTGGAATACAGGATACTTTCCAATCAGGGAGAAATGGACTGATGCCTCTGCTTAGTCGGATGCTTGGGCAGTTGCTGCCATAATCTTAGAGTACGATATGGAAAGTATGTCTTTCTTTTGAACAAAGCACGAGAAATAATCAATAAGTTTGGCCCAGAAACATATATAAAAGGAAGATGTCCGCAATGAAATTAAGAAGCTTGTAGAGATGATAATCGTAAGAGCTCCATCTTATCCAATATAATCATTAGAAGAAATACATGATCCACTCAAAAGAGCTAGATTCAAGATATACCACAAAGATAAGCAGATAAAATTTGTTTGAATTAAGTACACTAATAATCATTAAATTCACAAAAAAGCTACGTTTTTTCTAATAACCCCAATAAGACCTCAACTATACCATACAAATAAAAGCACTTATAAACCTCACTAAGGGGTTTTGGGGTTTTGAATGATAAAAAAATTAAGGAAAATTGGAAATTTGAAATGACCTCAATATAAAAAGTTGAATTTCTGAAGAATTTATAACTCTTTAAAACTGCTTAAATACGGCAATTTTCAACCATATTTTGTTCCGTTTTAGTTTAATATTTTTAAGATATTTTTATTATTAATTTTGAAAATATTTCTTAAATTTTCAACTAATTTTACTTTATTTATAAATTATTTTAGCAAAATTAAATATTTTTTATTCTATAATTAGTTATTCTTCATATATTTGAATTAAAAAATTATAATAAAAATATGGTAGTTCTTTTAAGAGTATTATTGTATATAAAATTTACATTTCAGCCATTCATTATATTGTTGCCAGTAAAATGCTAATTTTAATTCTTAAGTTAAAAATTCAATGGAATAGTATATAATGAAATTAATATAATTTAAATTTATGGAAAGGCTCATATTTATAGCTAGATATGTTCAAGAATGAATTATAATATTTTCAATTATACTATAAATTGTTAAGTTTTGATGATACATTTTTTTAAAGGAACTAAGGATTCAAAACAAAAATATGATCCTAATTGTACGAGATCTCCTAATAAATTATTATTTATTATAGTAAAATAGTTGATTGAATAAAAAACTTTGTATATTCTAAAGTATTCTTATAAATATACTAAAGTTTTAAAGCGCAAGTTAGAGTATAATATTAAATAGCTATTATGTTTTTTTCATTTTAATAATCTAATGTTAAGATTTTAATTTTATTTTTTATTGATTTTACCTGGTATAGCAAGAGATATCACTCGATTTTCGCCTCGACCAAATCAGAAATGGGACTTAGAAGACTTTAAAGATATTGATGATGAAAATAATGATGATGATGAAGAAGATGATACAATAATTATACAGGCTTCTATTTTATATTAGTTTAATTATTTTTAGTTATAATTGTTAGCAAAATGATTATTAACTTAGATCTTAATTGTTATATATATAAACAATTGCAAAAGGAGCAAATAGGGAACATTTTAGAAATAATTCTTATTATTATTATTAGCATATTATTAATCTGATAAATTAAGCCATTCTTTTATTGCCAATACTGAGAGCTTTATTTTACTTCTTTTGGCTGTATTTTCAAAATATTGTCTGTGTAAAATTAAGATGTTTATATTATTCTTTTTGATTTATGATTACACTTTGAGTTAATATTACATGCTATTTCTCAAGTGATAAATGCAAAATTGGCATAAGGGCTTCAAGTATCTTAAAAATGGGATGTAGTTTATTCTGCTCATTAGAAAGTATTTTATTTATTATATATTTCTAATTTCTTAGGGTGCACAAAATTAAAGAAATAGCACATGCTTGATGATTAATCAATATTTATGCAAAAATATAAATGAAATTATTACAAAAAGTCTGATTGAGTGTTTTGTTAATATTGATGAAATATTAAATTCGCTAGTAATTAAAATTATAATTGATTTCGTAAAGTTCAGCTAATCAAGACAAGATTATATTATCATGCCTCCGCTGATCGTAAATGACAATGGAATCTAAAGCATCGAAAAAGACATGGAGAGACTTATCGGAAAATGGAAAACGGTAAATTCTGCAAATACCAAGATGAAATTCAGGGGGTGATATTTCCAATGATCTGCTAAGGCCTCATAAAGAACTGCAGGAATTTGATAGTGGTAAATATAGAAAGACGCTTCAAAATACTAGATCTTTACGACACTAGGAAATCAGAAGGTAGTCTGGCAGTGATCTAAAAGTATCTGAGACTAATAATTGAATTCTTAGAAGAAACTATTGGAATGAGTTCAGAATCAGCAAGATTGAGACTAAAAGTGAAACCAACCAAGTTAGAGACCCAAAGGATTGTGGAGAGATGGCAATGCTCATAGTAAACCACTTAGCCCTGGATCTACAAGGAGAACCAGTCTTTCAGATATTCGCGAAGGATTGGATAAACAGGCAGAGGTACTACTCTATGTTCAACTTAGAATTTGGATATATATAAAAATATAAATTTGAAAGTCGAGGATGGCATTAGAATAGGAAGAAGTGGCTAGAGACAAAAAGAAAAAGAACATGATGCTGTGGCAAAAGGCAGATTAAGAGATGGGATACAATATACAACCCTTACATTGATAATTGGGACGAATTGATGCTTAGAGGAGCTCATTAATTATCTTTGGACAAGAAAGACCTTGAAATTGAAGGAAGAAATCATTTAAATGGTAAATGAAGCTTCAGAGACCGAGGGATATATGTTCAACAAAAATCATCTCGATCACAACACCTTTGATGAGGTAGAGTAAAAGAAGAAATCTAAAAAACTGGGAGGAACCACGAAGGGAAACTCAGCAATCAGACCTAGTTATGAGGAAGCTGATTAAGAAGGCAAAGTTTAAGGAGTGGAGAAATTAAAGGGAACAAAGGAATAGGAGAAAGAATGAGATAGGGGAAGAATCGCGTGTTACAATTTCATATTTTGATATTATTTAGCTTGCAGTCTTACTTATGTAGTTGTGAATATCATTATTTTAATTTACCTAAAGCTACTTAGTGTAATAGATTTCATTGTATATTTTCAATTATTAATTCTATTCTCATTTATATCTGCCAAATCATTTTGCTGTGTATATAGAATCATTCTTTATCTCATTAATTACTTAAAATTATCTAATAAATTGACACTACATACAATTTATAACAATATATTGTAACTTTATTGAGCAGAATTACATTTATTCTAATCACTTTCTTCATAATTTCACTTCATATTTAGAATTGTTACTGTTTTATTCTTACAAACTTTATTGAATTCCTTACTTGATTTTCTGTAGAATAACTTCCTTTGATAAATTGAACATTGCTCTATCTGTTACTATCCAAAGTCATATGATTGAATTTATTTTATGCAAATTCTTCATGAAAATCAATATTGAGGTTAGTAATTAGCCTGGAATACTTGTTTCTAGATTGACCTTCTAGGTGGCTATTTTTATTTCTTATGTTCTAAGGAATTATAGAATCTAAAATTATAATTCTGCTCTTAAGCAAGTTAATATAGGATTTATTCCTGGTTGATTGCTAGGAAGAATAAATAATTCTACGAGAGATAGTTTAGATATTAAGCAAATTCTTTATTATTGGAAACATTCAGATTATCTGAATTCACTATTGGTTTTTTATATAAAATCATTCTTGCGTGTATTAGCTTTGCTTAAGTTGTTTTCTCTTTAAGAATAAATAATTTACCTACTTATAGAAATTATAGTTAGCTTGAGAAGAAGGAGTAGATAATTAAATCCCTGAATCTCTTTAGGGTATCAGAAGTTTTCAAAATGATTCTTTTGATTTTTTAACAGATTTAATCATTAAGTTTTGAAGCTAAGGTCAACAAACTTTGCAAGTTATGAAAATCTCTTTTGATTTGCCCATATTTCTTAAATGGTAATACTGATTAAACGAAGCTTTCTCTTTTCAAAGAATTCTGATAGATACCAGTTGAGTATTGACATGATAGTCTCCGCTGTTTGTCATATTATTATTGGAGTCATAATTAGTTTCATCTGTAATACAATTATTGTTGATAATTAATTTCTATGAGCTGGTGGTCCCACTATATTTATTGGAGATGGAAAGTGTATTTTCTCTATAGTAAGAATTTTGCTCAATATAAACTCCACCATTTTTTCTGATTATATAGGAACTTTTTTCATTATTATCAAACATAAAATGGATATACTTCTTAAAAGTGGTTCTTCTAAAGCCTAAATCCTGACTCCCCTCCTCATTTACAATCAATTTAATGTAATATATATATTTTTAATTTTATCATCTCAACATAGATTATTTCACAGATAAATATTGCAAAAACTATAGATTTAAGTTGGTTTAATAATAATGAAGATAAATTAAAATTTAAGAAATATATTGATATATTAAAAAATAAATATTCCATTCTAAGTTTTCCTTATTTTTAGGATTCCTATAAAGTCTTTTCTAATTTTCCAGAAGATTATTCACTGCCGCCAAAGAATCCTCATGATTCAAAAATTATATTAAATAAGATGATAGTATTAATCTTAATATAAAAAAGATTATACATTAGATTTAGACTAATTAATCATGACTATAGTCATTTATATATAGATTGAGGTTTATTCATAATCTTATATTGGAAAAGTTTATAGGTTTGTTTTGAGAGTAATACTCTCAAATAAATTTAAAATTAAATTAATGCATTTTTATATGTTTTTACTTATTTAATAATATATGAGTAAATTAATTTTAAGACTTATATAATATTAAGACTATAGTAACATTTTAGGACTACCGCATGCATGTATAAACAAACCCAGTTTTTTATGCACACGGATAATTATCCGCGCTAATTATATGTATATATAAAAGAGTTATTTTTTTTGTGATAAGTAAGTTGTAAAATTAAATTCACTTAATTCATTATCATCTTATTGAATACCTTAATTATACATATACACTTCATATAATTAATTATCATGATAGTTGATCGATTGGAGTTTCAGTATATTCTGCGCTGAAAATACTCTTTCCTGCCTCTGTTAGCTTAAATACAGCATCAATAACTGAAAGCTCAGTTGCTGTAGTATCGAGGCCACAAAAAGCACTCCAATCATTTGCGACTAATCCACTAGCAACGACATCACTACCTAAGTTTTCGGTATCTTCGCAAAGTGATATTTATAGCAAACTAGAGAGTTCATCAATCTCAGCAACACTACACATGTGATGTACGGGACCTCCTCTATTGGTGAGCACTAAATAAGAACCTACTAGGACATTTTCTGCAATAGTTGTTCTGAAGACTTCCACACCAAATATATCTGCGATAATTTCTTCAGTGTTCTTGTCGAGCTCTGGGTGAACTCATCTGTTATTATGTGAGAGGAAATCTCTGTAGCCAGAGTAGCTCTCTTATAAAGAATACGATTAGACAGCATAAGAATTCTGCTGCTTCAGAGTTTTCGCTCAAAATGTGTAGTTTCATATATCCATAGAAATGGTGAACTTTGCAACTTGACTGAATCTCTCTTGTCAAAGGCGTGCATTAACTCGACGCGTCTGCATTGATTCATTTGTGCAGTGATTTTGGTCGTGAAGTCTCCTAGCATGGACAAGAACTCAATTGGGTTAAATTTAGAGTCAGTGTATTCAGTTGAGGTGAACATCTTGGTAATGTAAGCTGAGGCCTCAGTGCAAGCAACTAAGCAGGTATCTCTGTCAATGGAGTTGTTATCAATGAGTGAAGTGCAGGTATCAGCATTGAAATTAGAGAGGGAATTTCCAAAGTCTGAGAGGGTGTCAGCTTTAACATCGGTTTGAGCAACGGCTATCACGCTTAAGAGAACGAGGATGTTTTTCATCTTTAAACTTTTAACTATATTTTTAATAATTAAAATGCTATATTTAATTTGAATTTGAATTTAATTTTACAATTTACTTATCACAAAAAAATTACTCTTTTATATATATCTTTTGGGATTTAATTATATTTATCTATATATGATTTATTTAGCGCGGATATCTGCCTTAGTAATACTAAGATTGAATCATAAATTTTAGTTAGTCATATTTTTTGAGTTAATCTTTTTATCAATTAGGGGAAGCATCTCTAAATGATGACTACATATGTTAGTCATGCTTATCATATGACTATGTGACTATGATGACTAGTGGGCAATTTCTAGAGAGGCCAGACTGACTAAAGTCTCCTAGATCTAGAAGGTCTGAATCTCAGCTAATGATAGCCATGATTATAAGTCCTTAGTCATAAATAACGCTTGAATGATCTTTTTGATGTACTAGTCTTCGTTAGGACTTTAGTGAATGATCTCACAAATCACGACTAGCTTATCTTAAGACTAGATATTGGCATAATAGTTCCAGTTGATATAAGAGTGCACTAAAATAGAAGTCACGTTGTAAGCAGTGACCATAGGATTCCCCGAGGCAATATCTCTGCTGATAGGAGTGTAAAGTTTCGAGGAGGTATAGGATTTAAACTTTAGGTTAGTCATAAGACTAAGACTAGCTAGCTCAAAGTTCAAAATCCTTAAATCCTCAGAGTTTTAGTCCACGATATTGTTCACAAGAGTTAATCTCCTGTGGACATATCCAAGACTAGAATGTCCTGAAGACCCTATAATAACTGATCTAAGAATGACTTGGTCAACACAGGATAGTACTATATTCTCTGGTAATCACCAAAGTTGTATGGATAGAAGGGATTTACTAGTCCAATATGACCAGTGCCTTTGACCAGGTACTTGAGGCCAATCACATTCTTCAACTATTATTGAACTGCAATCTAGGAAATGGAATTCTCATTGCTGAGTTTGATTTTGTAGTCCTTCTTGTGAAGGAATTGAGTTTTGGTATAGAGCCTAAATAATTTTGCTTTAAAGCAAAGAGTAGTATAGTTGTGCATCCCCATATTAGCGACTAGGCTTAGCTTACCAACAAGTTACAGTATTGAGGCGTAGAGAGGAGTTATGAAGTGTCAATTGATCTCAAAGTGTCTAAGATAGTCGAAATTGAGTTGGCCAACACTCCTATCATCTACACGATTTAAATCTTATGATAATGATTGCTGTATCATATTATTACTAGCAGTATTAAGCTCATCTTAAGGTAAGACTATAGCCACAGATGACTAAGCCTGAAGAGAAAGTCCTACTTAGTCATGTCATTATCGTTATCAGATGAGAGGCTAAAAATAGAAGCCTATCTCGATTAAACAGCCGAGCAATTTTATTTCTGCTTTTTCTCCACTTAAGCTTATTAATTGGTAAGTGAATTGCTATGTTTGGCATGCCTGTTTTTTAAGTTGCTTTTGTTTGCAATCAATCTCTAACATCTTTTATAGTGTAGCTCATTCTCACTATTCTTTTCAACCTTATTATTAGTTTTATGATTATCCATTATGATGCTTTGACGTAGATTTCTTTTTAAACTACCTGTTTATTTTATTTAGGAACTTACATCGATCTCAGAATTTGATTGTAATGAGGTGGTCTCTGATCGTTGCGAGTATAACCTCTTCAGCTACTTTGATTTATATGCAAACATTTTAATCCCCTTTTTTAGTATTTAAGTAAATAATTAATTTAATAATTATTATAAATTAAATTAAAATAGCCTAGTTTAGTCTTTAATTAATAAAATCATAATATTTGTTAATCATCATAAATCATTCTATATTTTTTAGAAATCATATGAATCTTGAAATAGCCTTTTTTATCAAAAAACAAACCCCTGAACTTAATTTAACTTAAAGAAAGTAGAATAAGTTTTTAACAACATTAATTTTCAAATAACAAATAATTGTTACTTCCTATTATTATTCAAATCATAAGAAATAAGTTGTATTACTCCAATATTAAAATTAAATTTGTTATCAATTAAGACGATTTAAGGACTAGTAAATAATTAAATTTATAGAATGGATGGCTATAGTTTTGAAAAGAGATTCGTGAAAAGTGAAGAACTTCTCTAAGGATTTAGATTGAATGATGACATTTATCGCAACATGAATTAGCATCGTTAGATATTTTGCCTGATAATTTATCCTTCTTATAGTCAACTTTTTTCTCCCAAATTACCAGTGAACAAAAATCGCGTTCTAAAGATCAATACTAAATGGGCAAAAAAAGCATTGAAACAAGAATAGATTCACAGCATACATGTTCCGTTTAACCGAGAGCTCTCAGTTAAGAATTTGTACCAAGATGCAATGTAAGATGACCTATTCTCTTAGTATCTTCCCTCCTTAGATAAAAATTCAGGTTAACTAAATGAGAGAGGCTTCTTCTTCTCAATCCTTGACACAGTTAAACCGGACTACCTAAAGGGAGTCTGCGTTATAACGAAGGAGCCCAGTAGTCGGAACAAAATGGAATAGAAGTTTCTCCTGAGTGGTTCGAGGATCTCCTCATGCACCCTTTGTTTCTAATAAGATTTGTTGAGACTATCTCATTTAGGGAAACCTGGAAAAGCAATATTTTT
>ARYC01009036.1:0-11533 GCA_000711775.1 Oxytricha trifallax | reverse complement strand
TTGCTCATGCACTCTCTTAACATGGTTGGCCAACGACTCCTGTGTCGCAACTCCAATTGTGGGTGCCACTTTCTTGATATCTGAGACTAATATCTAAAACGTTCATTCGATTTCTTCTTGTCCCTAACTAATTAGTTCTTAAATCGATGGTATGTCAATGTTTCTAAACTTTTACTCAACTTCTTGAACCTTATTGAACACTTCAGCAACTTAATCATTAAGCTTAACCAGGACATCTGTTTCGAGGATATCACACTTTAATCAGGAGTCTATCATATAGATCTTTCATTGAGTTTGTTGTCAGCTCTTCGAACTTTTTTGAGATTAGCTCATCTATTTGATTCAATTCAGAGAAGGTAGTATCTGATTAGGAGTCCGTGTCTTCCTCTTCTGTGATTCTAAAATTTGTAATTAATAATTATGCCTCAAATTGCTAGCTCTAGCTATGGATTGATTCTATTTGGCTTACCGATAATTATTCATCATTTATTTAGGGTCTTTTGTCTTGTTTTGTAATTGCTATTTAGCTCGGCTTTTGGGCATTCTTTTTTTTTTATAATTGTGACTTAGACGGTGTATTGCTTTTAGTTTCTGATTTTCTGGCATTTAATGTATTGATCAGCCACTCCTTGTGCATCTTAATTGTTGCGGGTCCAAATTTTTCTTGAAGCTATACTTTGACCTCCTTGTACGATTTTTACCCAATAATCTTTTGCTTCTTAAGGAGCTCTAAAAAATAATTTCTTTACTTTTCGCACCTAAGATCCGTAAGCTGATCCTCTTTAAAAAAACTCTGCAGTATCCTGAATCTTCTTGGGATTAGTTAAAAGTTGCCACTTATTGGAGCTTCTTGCTTGACTTCTTATTAGATAACTTGCCCATGATTGTTGTTATCTAATTGTATTATATCGGTCTATTAATGCTTAAAGTTGTTGATAAATATAGAAGTATTCATACTTTGAATGCTTCTATTTTATTTACTGTTACTATTATTTGAATTTAAAAATGTTTTAATCTATTTCTATTCAATTAACTTCTATTCTTAACTAAATTAATATTATAAATCACAAACGCAAATTTTGCAAAAATATTACAAAGTCTTACTAAATAAATTTAAAAAGGTTACAAATTAAGTTTTATCGAGATCTTTATAAGTTTTTTATAAACTTTCACAAATACACCCTATCTTATAATTAGTGAAGGGTTCAGAGAATTTTATAGTATTGTTGAATGTTTTGACACCTCAGTAATGTCATAGTGTGTTACTTAATTAAGTTCATGTGATCCAAGAACTTTCTTCAAATTCCTGAAATCACGAATATTTTTGTAAGACTTTGTAAGAGTTTAATAATTTTGTAAGACTTTGTAAGATTTTGTAAGAGTTTCAATATCGATGTCTTTGTTTTTAAAACATCGATTAAGCAAGCTTGAATTTTATATATTTAGGTTTTTATAATGAGGAGTAAATTTTAACCCCATACAAGTTAATTTTTACTCCTAAATTATTTATTCATGATAAAGATAAAAAACTTGACAATTTTTAATTTTAAGAGGTATAAGTATTCTTTAAATGGCTAAGAATTAAAAATTTTATTTTTTAATTAAATTCAGTCATATCATAAAATTATTATTCTATTAACTAGGCTATGAGTTTAAAGGATTCCCCTCCTGGTTAATGATGCCGCCTTAATAAAGCTGCATAACCAACTGTTTATAGTTGACAAACTCATCGACCTAGCTTCTTAGATCATTAATTTCATTTCTTACTCTTTGGTTCTACTCCATATATTTCTAATTTGACTTAGGGCCAAGATTTTGACTGCATTTTTCTTCCTCTTACTCAACTTATCTTGACTTCCTCTTTGTGCTCTGCTTGAGTAAATACGCTGACCTTCCTTTGCTTACTAAAAAACAATGACCTTAAATAATAAGCTTACCACTAAATGATATAGAATTATTCAGAGCTTCTATGAATTGAGGCTTCATGTGAACTAGGTTATTTTAAGAGGTGTCGAGTCTTTACCTTCGCTATTCCTTAGCACTTTGTATCATATTGTCAACTCCATCAGTATCTAGGGAGAGCAGAATATCTGTAATCCATTTTTGTCTAAATGCAGCCAATCCATTTGGTCGGGGAGATATTTCAAAAGTGATGGCTTGCCTTCAGCATATGAGAGAAAGTCATCTGATGTGAGTCCTTCAATCTGTGGAACAGCTGAAACTATCACATCACTTCGCTTTAAGTACTATATAAATTTACAAATAAAAATATTACCTCCTTTTCTCCAGTTAAAATGCTTCGAAAAAAGTATATGTTAGAGCAATTCATTTTGGGCAAATACGCCCCACATTCTTAAGTTAAAAAATCATACAGCTCTTTCTTAGACCCAATTTTATTCCTCACTTGGCTGGCATGTATTTCTTGTAAACTATTGTTTAAGTTCATTTGTCAAATTAATAGTTATTGATTATTAATACTTAGGACTTAAATAAGAAATTTTAGTAGTTAATTAATTTATGCTATTAAATATAAACTAATTAGAAGCTAACTAAATTACTCTACCAGATAGTAGTTTATCTATATAGAAATAATTTTATGATTAATTTTTATAACTTTAAAAATAGATAATGGAAAGCAATATTAAGGACTAATATAAGCAATAAGACATAAGAAAATTTTTAGGGTCAGGAAATATTTTGAATTTTACAGAACATGACTTCAATGAAGATTCAAATAGCATTGCAAATGATGGAAATGATTCTGTAGATGATATAGTACTTTGTAAGACTACTTGCCTTATTGTGCCTGGACTTTACGATATAGAAAATTTCTAATTAGTTTCCCTAACTTAATCAAAAATTAGGACACTTGAGGACACCCTTGTAGAGAGAATTGATGGGTAAACATATACAACTGTTATTGTTGATCCAAGGCGCATAATTAATACGAATAACACTGATAGCTAGGAATTAAATGCCTTAACTTCTGAATAAATCGATAAATCAATACAGCTTATTAATCAACTATAAAGCTCTGACTGTAGAGAAAATAGACTTAGAAGAAGAAAATAAAGCTAAAATATTAATTATAAAAAAGAAATTTTACAAAATCCTTATTTAGTACATTTAACCGACGATTCAAGCTTTGTAAGTTGCTTATTTATTCATATTTATAATAAAAAGCTTTATTAATAGGTCATAGTAAACAAATAATACTAAGAATCAAAGCAATTTACTGAGACATAAAATATTGAAAAAATTCTGGATTTGTTTCATAATCATAGGTGCTCTAAAAAGTAGTTAATGAAACGCTTTAAACTAACCTCATACAGGTTAGATAAGATTATTGGAATTAGATCACAAAAAGTTGATTAAGACAAATAAAGCTTAAGCAATAATAGACTTTTCAAAGCACGAATAATCAAATAAATTATAAACTCTGCTTTGTTAAATAAAACGCAAATACAATCTGCTAAAAAAGTTCAACAGATCTTAAATCAAACTCTTGGAATAAAAATATCAACAAAACAAATAAGAAATACCTTGACAAAAAAATTAGGCTTTGCATATAAGAATGTGTATATGATTGACAGAAGAACTAATAGCAACATTGCTTAAAGCAAAGATAAATTGCAGCCTATAACTTTGTGTAGTATTTGAATGATGACAAGCTTTTGATCAATATTGACGAAAGTAGTATCTAGAATTAATCTAATATAAGAAAAAGCTGGAGTTAAAAAGGTTCGAGAAATTACAATGGCTAACTAGTAAGAGTATACGGTGTTAATATGATAGCCGCAGTACTAAGTGACGGAAGAGTTTTTTTTTACAATTAATATTGGAAAAAATAATAGCAGTACAGTGATTTACTTTTTACTTTAGATTATTGACTATCTAGATAAAAATTAGGCTAATTGGCGATCTAATGTAGTTTTTAGTCTAGACAACGCAACTTATCACAAAAGTATAATAACCCTCCAAAAATTTAGATTGCTGTGTATTTCCGTGATGTATCTGGGTCCTTATTAATTTCACTTGGCTCCCTTAGAAAAATTCTTCGCGGCAATTAAGAAGGATAGACCATAGATGCTTGAGTCAACTAGTAGAGAAGAATTTATAAAAAGTCTGACATATCAGATTTGACTAGTAATTTTGATTGGATTAGGAAAAGTTTTTTCAGTTGCCTTAACCATGCTAAAGATGCCATTTACCTAAAAAAGATTTGACCCCTAAATATTTGATTTTATAAATCCATGAATGTCTAAAAAAAATAAACTTAAAGAGATTACTTATAATTGTCAGATACAAAACCCCTGATTAAACTAAATGAACAATTAACTTAATTAACATATTTAAAGTTTAATCAAATCTAAGTTTAAATCTCAAACATTTTAAGTTAATTAAAAAATTTATTTATTAATTTTGAGTTTGTTAGATTAATAATTTTAGTTAATTTATTATTCAAATAAATTTAGTAATTCTCATTGCTTCTTCCCCTTTTATTTCATTTCCAATGTGAACTGTGTTCATTTTCTCTGAGTTGGATCTTGTGAAAATCTCTAATCTGTATTCTTCTCCAAATAATAAATTAATCATGCTCCAAAATTCCTATGGTTTCTCTGAGTGTTGTCTCCTCTCTGCAATTATTTAATCTGGAATATCTTTTATCAAGTTTTCATACAAGCTGCCTTTAATGCCAATCAAGCAATATTCTATTGAGTATTCTGGGTTTATACTGTTAATTAGGTTTCCTCTATTTGTCAGCTTAACCCATTCAAGCACCTTAACGACTTCATATCCTTAGTCTTATAAAATTTTAAATCCTTCCTTCTAAGTATTGAAAAGCGTCCAGTAGAATATGATACCTTCTTTTTGAATTTAATTTAGTGGAATTTATCTCAAGCTTTTATTTGACAGATACTCATAGTGGAGTGCTTTTTACCCTTTCCATGGATTGTCTTAGACAACTATCTTAAATAGAGCGCCCACCACCTTTAACATTGTGGCAATTAAATTCTCCCATAAATAGTCATTTCTCACATCTGATTGAAGTTTTATCGGCAACCCAAGTTTGAATTATTATTTTAAATAGTTTATCCACGCTTAGCAGTTATATCCACCCTTAACTTCGTAAATGAACTCTGGCACTCTAAGCTCTGATTATTTTGGGTCTTGTATCTACTTTGATGATCTCATTTTGCCATAGTTCCATCTATCTATTTCCTTTTCGTCATAGAGTCTCTGTTTATTTTTGATTAGCGATTTTTCAACTAATGAAAATTTTTTCATGTGTTTATTGCAGTTAAAAGTTTAAGGGAAAGTCTTGAAACACCCCAAGCATTTCAGATTTAATAGTAGGTCTTTAACTCTTTAAATAATGTGAAATATGCTGCATTTTTCTGATTTACTCCAATTGTTTGCTCTGGTTTTACGGCGTGGCATAAGGCTATTAGCAGTAGGTGCAAATGTAATCCTTTTATTCCTCAATTCTCTCACTGCATATCCCATGACCACATCGAATACTGACTCATTAAGGTTAGTTTAATTTGTTTACATTCTTGCCTTTTATGTATTGAATATTTTAATTAGATTATTTGCCTATTTAACCTTTTTATATTGAAAATTTTGCATAATTTTAAATATTTGTATTTTCTCAAAGTTCATTTGAACAGTTCAAGTATATTATTAGAGAAAAGAGTTTTGATAATAATATAGGAGTAAATTTTAACTACTCATAAGTTAATTTTTACTCCTAAATTATCACATCATTATTGAGCCAATTTATTACAAAACTCGATGTTCAAATAGAGTAGCGAAGTTTATATTAACTTTTTATTTATAATCAAGACATGAATTCAATCTGCTGTTTTGAAGTAAAGCAATCAAACTAATATCTTTTATGCAACTTCTTTTTTCATTATTAAATTTAAGCAGCCCTCTTATGCAAACAAAAATTACTCTCTTATCAGAATATATATAAAATATAGAATTTGTATATAGTAATAATAATTATTATTTTTATTATTGTAGTAATACAATTAATTTGAGAAAATGAAATAAAGTAAACAATAAATTAATATAATTCGTTTCATATAACTTCCTTGAAACCCAGAAAATTGTATTAAGCAAGTATAATTGAAATGTGGAGGTAGTTACAAATATATTCAAATAACAATATAATTAGAAATTTATTATATTAGTACTTAAAAATAGTGATTTATTTTGTACATATTACTCTCTGAATTAAACATTTACTTATAAAGAAAAGCAATAGTTCGCTATATTCAAGAGTGATAGATAATTTAAACGATTGCACATTCAATAGATGAGTATAAAAACTAAAATACCTAATATTATTTCACTCAGCGACAATGTGCATTGAAATCCAATCGAGACCTTCGTAGAAACAATCTCCAGTAACGGTGAAAGTGCTTTAGATGCACCAAGTTCTACCTCTAATTGTGTGGAGACTAAGTTTATCAGTAATTTCTGGGCAGGTCATAGCTCCTGGAAAATTTTACTTGTTGGCGAATACCGAGTGAACTGCTTCCTTAATTCATCATCGGTGATCATCTTGTGGAGCTCTTCTCTCACATCATCAACTCTATCTCTATTATTGGGTGTCAACTACGAAGATAATACCTTAAATGTTCTAGTATTATGTCTCCAGAGAAGTTTAATCTTGTCTTGAACGGCTCCTTACCACTCTCTGGAATTGATTTTCTTGTAGTCAACAGTCTCGATATTGAAGCCAATAGTTGGAATAGATGTGACGACCTCACCGAGCTTGAGATTGTAGAGGATTGTGGTATTACCAGTAGCATCGACACTCACCATGAGAATTCTCATTTCTTCCTTTCCAATAAGTCTTTAACATACACTAGAGAACTTTAAACCCATTTTTTTCCATTTTAATTGTATTAAATTTGATTGAATATATTTCTAATTATATTGTTATTTGAATATATTTGTAACTACCTCCACATTTCAATTATACTTGCTTAATACTTGTTTGATATAGAATTCAAAAATAAGCTGGATTTACTAGTCACGACCCCTCTATCGCATCCACAAAGCAAGATAACTTTATTTTAATTTGTTGTGTCATGTTTTGTTTATTTTTATGCCAAAATTAAAATAAAGTTATCTTGCTTTGTGGATGCGATAGAGGGGTCGTGACTAGTAAATCCAGCTTATTTTTGAATTCTATATCTAACAAGTACAATTTTCTGGGTTTCAAGGAAGTTATATGAAACGTATATTGTTTACTTTACTTTCATTTTCTCAAATTAATTGTATTACTACAATAATATGATTATTAATATTAAATCAAGGGATACCCCCTCCAAATCTTGAACTTTTTATATTCCAGTTTAAAACTGGAATTCAAGTTTTAAATCTGGAACTTTTGGAAGTTCCAGATTTAGATCTGGAACCATTATATGATTAAAACATTCCAGATTTATACCTGAAATTCCAGCTATAGATCTGGAATTCCAGTTTTAGCTCTTAATACTTTAAAATTAAGTTATTGCTTTATATTTCAAACCATATATTAATAAGTTAGTGTTCATTTAATTGTTATATAAAAGTTCAAATTTTTAATTCTAGCGATGATTATTGAAATTTTTCTTTGTTGTAGCAAAGAAAAAAATAGGGCAGAGAAATTTTATAAAAAATTTTAATTTTATTTTGAATAATTTAATGTCCTTGTTTAATATACATATAATAGTAATAATTAATAATGATTTATAAACTTAGATCTCTATTTAATTTCAATTGCCTTGCATTAAGCGATGTACTCCCACAACAATAATACGAGCTAATTCATAATTAAATAACTTCTTGACTTGATTCGCCAATAAAATTTATTCAAAATTAATAACTATAACAATTCTTCTCTCTTAATAATTATATTAGAATTTGCACAATTTTTATATAATTATTTAATTATCTTTTTTTTAAAGAATAATTTTCAAATAAGATTTATATCAATTTATTATTAATATAAACAAAAGAAAAGGGAAATTATATTATTGAAAAACATAAAAGAATAGGAAAAATTATAGTTTTTAAAAATACATACTATCAAAATTTATCTATTTATTGCTTAAGCTATATTTATTAAAATTAAAAAAAGTAAAAACAGAGAAATTTATAAATTACTCAACTTGATACATTAATAAATTATAATGTTAATTGCTAGATGAGGTACCATTCTCAATAAAGACTTTCTAAGACAATTTTCTAATGCACTTATGCATATTGAGTATAGGTTGGAAGTTACTGGGCGTAAAGAATAAGGAGCTAGTAGGTGGGTACATTCAGGAAATAATCACTTCTTGAGCAGGCTTAAATCCAATGATTTCCCTGTATTAGATGAGCTACCTGGCTTGAGTTCAGTTTTCTTGGTAACAAGGGGAGGATAATATTTGTTGGTACTCCGCCTTCAATAATGAGAAGATGTAAACGATGCAAGCCACCGATAAAGTTTAATCGTTTACACCGAGTTAAGGTACTGAAGCGAACATAGCGAAAGATAGGGATTACGTTCGCAGTAACTGTGGGACCTGTAAACATTTTCATCACAACTGCTGACCAAAGTGAATTTCTTGAGCTTTGTTTTACAAGGTTATCTAGTTTAAACATCTTGGTCAAGGATGAAGAATTATAAGGCTGTAGCTTAAATTAATTTTTCGGACTTATTATACTTCACTCCACAACGTCATCTCACTCAAGAAACATCCAAGTTTGATAAAAATCGATGGTTTAATTTTAGTATTAAATAGGAATATTATAAAATTTAATGAGATTTAATATCTTTAATAATCATCATTATGTTATAAAATTGAATAAGTAATCCGAATACTTTTTAAATTTATTTATTAATTTAAATATCAATATATTTGATTGAAGGTGATAGTAGTTGAAAATAATTGTGAGGTTTAAAGTTGTTTTTATTTGTATTTTTTAAAAAAATTATGTTTTATACAAAGAATCTAAGTAATTGCTTATTTCAAACTCTAAATTAAATTTGAAATGCTTAATATGTTATACATAGCGTTAGAAATTTTTTTTAAGAGTCATTAACCTATGAATTTAAGTAATCTCTAATTATTTAGTTAGGATTTGACTTGTTACACTACAGTTGTAGAGAGTTTTTTTTTCACCCCTCATCTTTTAAACCTATTAACTTTAAATCTTTGATATAATTAAATTACTCTCTTAAGAAATAAATCCAAGCTTTATCTTAAAATAACAAATTCAAGAATAATATTGGATTTAGAATATTTTATTGTTTTTATTATAAATTTTAAAAGAATCATATTTTGTAATAAATAATATTTTTACTATTAGAAAACTATAAATTCAACATTATAACAGCATTACAATTTTATTAAAAAATTATTCAATTTTAATTACTGTATTTATTTTTTTTACTATGAAATAACAATTTAAAGTTTTCACAGAATTTAACTATATTAAAATATAAAACTAAAAATTGTGATATTCCAGATTTATGCCTGGAATTAGTGATTTTTTTATATATTTAGACAGTTCCAGAGCTGTGCTGGAATTCCAGATTTAAACTGGAACTCAAAAGCTAAAATTGGAATTTTAAAAAGTTCCAGTTTTGGAGGGGGTATCCAAATCAAATTTTATGGTAATTAATACTAGGGTTTAAGCCAGCATGAGAATCAAAACCCCAAAACCCCTTAGTGAGGTTTATAAGTGCTTTGATTTGTAGGGTATAGTTGGGGTCTTATTGGGCTTAGTAGAGAAATTAGGCCAATTTACTAAATGAGAAATAGAAATAAGCGAATTTTAGGGTCGATTTATGATGAGTAATATTTAGATTTACTGCTTAAGCTTAGGTATGGTACGTGTTTTAATATAGACTAAGCCAAACCTGTACTAAATTATGCAGCTATAGCAAAGTTATTACGCAAGAGTGCCTCAACTGTTAGGTATCACTGATTGTAGCTGTTTAGCATTTTAATTCTGGTTGTTGAACGCATCCTGCAAGAAAATAAAAGTTCTCTCAGGCTCATATTAACTTCCTCTGCGACTCGAAGACTTTGAAGTATTGGGCACACTTTCCATTAGACTAGCGAGCTGTGATGTTTCATAGCAGGTTTCCTGACATGCGTATCTCTCCTTAGACTATAGCCAATATTTATAGAAGAAATGGTATTACTTTCAAGACTGTCAACAGAGTGAAGAGAGTGATTGATTTTACAGTGCCATTTTATAGTAATAATTTAAACTATATATATGATTAAATGCAGAGAGCTTTTGCTAATAACATCAAGCTTCATACACGCTGATGAAGCTGTGTTTACCTTCAACACCTTTATTAATAAGTCTTGGTATAAGAAGTATGATAATATAGAAGTCTATGATTAAAAAGCCAAGGTAGTCACCCATGCAATTTTAGCTGGTATAAGCGAGGATTCAGGCCTAGAGAGTTATGTTATTCAACCTCGCTCTATTAAGCGAGAGTAGTATATAGAGTTCCTACATAAGCTCAGAGAGAAGTATAGTAACCAAGAGATCTTCCTGTTTGTTGATAATCTCTCAGTTCATAAGACTAAGGAGTCTAAGAAAGCTTATGAAGAGCTAAACATAACTCCTGTATACAACGTTCCTTATAGCCCATAATTTAATGGAATTGAATTCTACTGGAGTTAAATCAAGACTCATTACAAGAAGCTGTCTGCTGTATCATCTTATGCATGACTTGCCCATCGATACAGTAGACTTGATTCAAAGCAGCTGTAAGAGAGTGAGCGAGATAAGACAACAATTTGTGCGAGAGAGGGAAGAATGAATGTTTATAAATTAAGTTTTAGATTTAAATGAATGAATAAGTTCACATATTAAACTAACCCATAAAGGGGTTTGGCTTCTCTTTCTTCTCCTCTTCTTATGGCTTTCTTAGGCCCATATTTCTTCTCTTAGTGCCAGCTCCTGCATCTATGTTCATTTCATCTGGTTTTTAGACATTCTTTATAAAGCCTCTTGCTCACCTCATAAATTGCCTGCAACTTTCTTTCTCTGTGAACCTTTGCATGCTCTTTCATAAGATATATGCCAGTGCCAGATTTTCCTACAAAGTTATATGTCAAAGCTTACTTGAAAGATAAGGATTCTTCTTAAGTTCCTCTAGCTAAGCTGAGCTTATTAGAATGCCTTGCTTTTTCTAATCTTCAAAAGAGATAGAATATCGTTTCTTATGTGCTTCTTCAATTATTTCTCTGAGATACTCCTCTTTTATTGTACAAAGAACACCAAAGAAAAAGTTCCTCTCCGGTAGTTTATTAGAGAGTTGTTTCTTGGTAAGAAGGTAAACTACCACTTCCTCATCTTACATGGCATCCTCATAAAGATTAGTTACTGAAATCTCAAGGTAGTTGGGAATTTCGATTAGTTTAATCTCTTTATTTTTAAAAGCTTTTTTAGCTTTTTTCTCCTCACAAAGTATTGCTTTCAAGAATGAAATTTTGGTACCTTTCATCGTTGGAAGGAATAA
>ARYC01009034.1:0-16559 GCA_000711775.1 Oxytricha trifallax | reverse complement strand
TACTTGATGAAAGAGCGCAGCAAATTAAACAGAGAGAGAAAGTCTCAAGTAAAACATGAATTGAGTAAGAGGCTCTTCAAAGATTATAAAAGCCTGAAGAGATGGACATAGATGCAGGAGCTGGCACTAAGAGAAGAAACATGGGCCCAAGCAAGCCTTAAGAGGAAGAAACGAAAGAGAAGCCAAATCCCTTTACGGGCAAATTTAATATGTGAACTTATTCATTCGTTTAAATTTAAAACTTATTTATATACACAAAATCTCCCTTCTCTTGCGCATACTTTAGCTTTATCATCGCTTACTCTCTTAGCAGCATTCTTAATAAAATCGATTGTATCTATCTTCAAGTCGTGCATCAAGTGATATAGTAGAAGTTTCTTGTTGTGGCCTTTCAGTAACCCCCAATATAATTCAATTCTATTGAACTGAGGACTGTAGGGAGCATTAAATACAGGTGTTATTTTTAGCCTTTCATATTCTTTCTTTGTGTCTTTAGTTTTATGGACAGATAAGTTATCTACAAACAGAATTATCTCTTAGTCGGCGTACTTATCTCTAAGCTATTGTAGGAACTTAATGTATTATTCGGTCTTTATTGAGCGAGGATGGATAACATAAGTCTCGAGGCCGTTATCTTCGCTTATTCCACCAAGTATTGCATGAGTTTAAACCTTAACCTTTTAATCATATACTTCAATGATGCTGTAGCTCTTATACCAAGACCTTGATATGAAGCTATTAAAAGTGAATACTGCCTCATCAGCGTGTATAAACTTTATATTATGCTCTTAAGCCCTTTGCATTTAATCAAATATATAATTTAAATTATCCTTATAAAATGGAACATTAAAGTCAATCACTCTCTTAATGCTATTGACTGTCTTGTAAGATATTCCGTTCTTTTTATAAATGTTAGCTATCGATTAAGCAGAGATATGAAGCTCAGGAAATTGGCGATGAAACATCACAGCTCTTTAGGCGAGAGATAAGTGAGCCCAATATTTAAGAGTCTTATCATTAATGAGATAATCAATATGATGCTGCGAAAATTTTAGAGGTCTTTTAGGCTTAGAATTAAGCTGCTATCTCTTTAAATTCAATGCTAATAGACAGTGAGACCTAACAGTAGCAGGAGATTTATGGAGTAACCTTGCTATAGACGTGTAATTGAGGATAGGCTTGAGTTGATTATTATATTTATCACATCCATAACGCAACTTTAACAATAAATCTATATACTCACTGTCATAAACAGACCCTAAACCTCGCATATACTCACTTAAATTCCTAATATTTAGACATTAAACCCCTACATAAACCCTATTAAAACCCTAATAAAGTATGCACTAATAGTCTACTTTTATCAATCAAAAACTCAATCAAACTACTGAAAGGGTTTTGGGGTTTTGATTCCCACTGTGATGTCCGAGCCTCCTATCGCTGCCTTGATTTGGGCATCAGTTTTAGTTGCTAGGGAGCTTAGTTATGCGATTGTAAGGGCTCCAATAGAGTTTATTGCGGTGGAGAAGTTCTAAAGCTCAAGGTAGTCTGTTGAGTATTTATGATAAATAATAAGAAAATTAGAAGAATACTTTTAAAATAAAATGGAAGAGAAGCAACTCAAACAGCTTTGCCATTCTTATATTCACCACAATACATATCACCATTACTAATTATCATGACGCCTTTCCTGTTCCTTTCTGTTTCTTTTCAAAGTCTTAGCTTAACAGTCACTGTTCTTACCAGGTAGAACCTCTAAAAAATAAAAATTTTAGATATCTTTTTTGTAACTTACATTTTTAGTGAGTGAAACTGCTCCTCCAGCGTCGCCATTAAAAGTATTCTTATTAATCTTAATCAAATTCTTATAATCATCTATTTTTCTTATTATTTATCATAATTGATTAACGATCAGTTAATATAAATTATATAAATTCAAATTTGATCGATTTAAAAGACATTTAACTGAACACTTAACTTTGATTAATTTAATCAGATTTAAGTTTACTTTTCTTATTTTAAGATTACTTCTTCTATATTTATAGCTGATCCATACTCTATTTCTCAGCCTTTTCATCATAGCTTTCTTTTTTTTCTCCTCTTATTAATTGTAGCAACTAGGACTAGGAACTTATTATATTCTAACAAGATTATTTTTGCTACTCAGCCTTAATCATCTATTAGAACAGAGCCAATCCAGAAGTACCTAAAGGTTGCCAAATATACTGCTACTATTTCAAGCTATCATTTTATATATTTAGTTATACAGTGTTATTGTTCAGATTTGTGACTTCTACTTATATCACTTCTTATGAAACTGGAATTTTCTTATTCAAGCTATTCTTATGCTTATTGTGTAAAAAGCATCAACAAATACATTTACTTGAGGGATTTGTTTCCAGAAATAGGATAACGATGCATTTATTGGATTGAAAGTTTAGGCAGAGTACTCATCTTAAACTCCAAGAGATCTATAGATTGACCAGGAAAGTAAAATAGACAAAGCTCCTATCGACATTGGATAAAGTTTCCAGTCTTTTAGCTGTAATCCCCATCTGAGAAGTCTTAATACACCTAAACCATAAAATAGACCAAAGACAGTACATCCCATAGCCGTCAGTAAGATGCCAGGATTCTCCTTTGGTCCATAATAGGTGGATGCTGCATACATAGTCATTGAGTTTCCAATCAAGTAAGGTGCATCAACAAGAACTTTGAAACCTTATTAATAGAAGTATGATCCAAGCACGACACCAAAAGTTATGTTATAGAGAAACCAGAGACTATGCTTTAAATTTGGCCGTTTGTAATAAATAACAAGATAAGTACCAATTAAGAAACTGATCCATGCAATCATATAGGTAAGAGGGGAAATCATTCTAGACCTTTTTAAGAAATAAAAGACCAGCCACTGAGTGCCTAAAAGTACAAGCTCTAACTATAATAGTATTACGACTACTTTCCGATGTTA
Source organism: Oxytricha trifallax (assembly GCA_000711775.1). Lineage (NCBI taxonomy): Eukaryota > Ciliophora > Spirotrichea > Sporadotrichida > Oxytrichidae > Oxytricha > Oxytricha trifallax. The sequence continues at coordinate 13,588 of ARYC01009034.1, read as the reverse complement.
ATTTTTTCTTCATTATCAGGGTATGGCTATTCTATTAGCATCCAGTAAGGCAATATTTTTACAAACTAATCTTGGTACTTTAGCATAAGAGTGAGACTAAGACCTCCAAATCCAATCATTAAACATGAAATGAGGTTGTAATGCTTTGATTCTGGGGACTCACGAATTAGCTTCATCTGATTTTGTGCTACTAATCTAACTTACTGCCTTTTCATGCTAAAACTCTACATGCTTTGCTCTACTCTACGAGAGTGCTTTAACTTCTCTAAAAGTAAAATTATTTTTATTAAAAACCCTAAGAATATTTGATTATTTGTAAAAATTATTTTCTTTTTAAATATAAAAGTTGATAAGCTTTCTTCAATTAGTGATAATTCTTGAAACTCATTATTGTAAAATACTGTTATACTAATCACAAGTGAAAAAGACTCTTAATAATTTCTTGCTTCTTAATTTTTATATTGTTAAATTGATATTATTTATAAAAATTCAAACTTTAAAATAGTGCTGCTTATAACTTTTCGATGGATTAATTTCATATTTAATCATACTAATTTATTTTACCATAAATAATAAATGTAGGAACATTTTATTTTATTATATTATATTCATTAAATTAAGGTATCTATACTTTTTTAGGATATATTAGTGAAGCAAATCATCAGTTACTTTTCACAGTTTACAATTAGAACTTAACATTATATTATAATCATATCAATAATCCTCTTTGATGTATTCATCGATTCCGTCGTTTAGAGCTTTGGCTTTGCCTTGAACTGGCATCCCCATTTGAGAGTAGATCTCCTCAACCAGAGATGGATCTAGATATGGTGTGATATTTGCTATTTTCTTTCTCATTTTCTCAATGTTCATCATAGCTTCTCTGTACTACCTGGATTGAGAGAAGAATTCTACCAATTAAGCGAAGACATCACCCAATCTGATGGACTCCTCTACTCCTGGAGCATCAACTAGTGAATTGCAGATTTGTACCATTGTGGTGGTGTCCTCACTTGCCAGAGCTTCTCTAGCTTGGACAAAGCGTTCAATTATTGAGATTCTGTCTTTGAACATCTTTACTTTCATGTCCTTGTTTGCTGCGTTAGTTGACTTTAAATACAGTTTAGTAATACAAATTATGAAAATGAACTTTTCCATTTTTCTGAGAGCTTCACGCATAGCACCTAGAGCTTTTTCATAATCACGATATTCATCTATTTCAACTTAAGCACATGCGTCATAGAAATTGGCTAATGATTCAAAAGCCTTAGCCTTTTGATAAAATGATGTAATTGACTTCATAATTTCAGGATCATTCAAAAATTAACACTTTATCCATTTTTAAAATCTAGTATTTCCTAAAAAATGAATCATTTTAATTATTATTTACTATATACCGGATAATAATATAATTGTGCCAGTTTTGATTTTGTAAGAAGTTTCCGATGTAAACTTCTGGTTAACGAGCGTTTTATGCGAACCCAATAACAGCTTTTACATCACTACTCTTGAGTAGACACTTCATACCCTTCAGTTTCTTATTAGCCAATATCATATTTATAAGGCTTATCAATAAACTAGTAGCTTATCCAACTAATAATAATTGTATATGGTATTTGAAATTTATAATAGAAATTAGCCATAGTGTAGAGTTTACCTCCAAGTTTGAAATATCTTTGCTTCTTTGATAGTTTAGCCAATCTCATGCTAATTTCTTTTCTTTCTTTAGCTTTGTAAGCATCGTTACTGTCATTAATTTAAATAAAATGATTTATCAATTGTTATTCAAAATATTATAGATCATTGTATCTTACAAAGTATTTTTAATTATAGCTATTGTATTTTAAAATTAGGTGGGATAAGGTTCATTGCGAATTCTTTCTTAAGTGCGATGTTGTACTTCTCAGCCATATCCAAGGCCTCAGAAAACTTTCCTAGTTGAATAATGACTTCAACGGCCTTATCATATCGCTAATTCTGGAACAAGAACTATACACTGCTCTCCATAGTCTCTGGGTCATCGTTCTCAGTAGCTGCGCTTGGAAAGTCATCGATGGGGATATTGTGAGGGATCGCCAAGTTAATTGCTTTCTTTTTGTTTCCACCACGCATGTAGAGAGATACTGCTTTGTCTTACTTTCCTTTCTTTTCGAAGTAACAGGCTGATTAAACCATGATTTACCTGCTACTCATTAAACTCATAGTCATTACTTTATTAAAGGAAATATCATTGAAAGATGCCTAGACTAAAAATTAATTATAATTATACTTTCAAGTATTGTTATAGTTTTTAAAATTTTAGATCACTTCTTGATCATAACCGCATTCTTTAGCCAGTCTAATTGCATAAGTCTCTAAGACTTAGAATAGTAGACAATTTCATCTCTAATCATGTTGTTTTGTTTATTTTAAAGTTGAAATTGGTTAAACAAATATATGAAAATGCCTTCTTATAATTTTGCTCATAGTGTCTAGCAAGATGGAAGCAGGCCTGTGGGTCATTTGTCTCCAAAGCCAGTTTCATAGCTGATGGAATATCTCCGTTTGCGCATAATAATCTCACTATACTACCGTAGTCATTAGCTAATCTGTAGAATCCCAATGACTCATTGATAATCCCCTAAGTTTCCAAGTACTATGCCCACCATTTGTACAACTCTATTTTAATTTAAGTTTATACTTTAATTAAGCAATGTTATAACAATATACTATATTATTATTATTAAATTATTTACAGTCTAATATATATATTATTCTTATAACTCAGGTTCTTTCTATGAACTGACAAAAACCTGCAATCTATCGAACTATCCAAGCGCAGTTAGCATGCGTGGTACCTCACTCTTATGAGTCTCTGATAGAATATAGTGCCTAATTGCATCATCAATCTAGCCGATGCTCTCGAAATGCTTGGCCATGGTGAAGTGAGTGTTCTTGAGATTTATGCGATTGAATTTCTCTGATACTTCAATAGCCTCATCCCATTCTCCACAAGCCTAGTGTAGTTTGCACTAGAGATCATATCTACCACACTCTCTGTATACTTTTTAAATTGATAGTTAATTTTATATATACTAATAAATCTATTTAGTCGCTTTAATATAATATATGATACTTTAGAGGAAGAAATTAAATTTAACTAAATTATATTAATAAGCATTACTATAGTTTATAAGTCCTTGGCATCATCAATCATGTTTAATTGTATAGCAACCATAGCGAGTCTGGCTTAAATTTCCTTCTCTTTCTCAGTTTCTCTCACCACTCTAACACCTCTTACAAATCTTATGTTTCCCAAGCGTACTTATTGTTTTTAATATTTTCGTTCCCTCTATCTAATTTTATATCTCATTCAATTATACTTAAGCAACATCTAATCTCTTGGTCTTTACACACATTTAAGCCATGTTTTGCCACACTGTATTATTCTTTATGTTTCTCACGCTATTGCAAGCTTCATCCAAGTTAGTTTACTTAAATTTATTGGCAATTAAGCTATTTGAAGGAATTAAAATGTTGCCAACAGTTAGATAGAATGAGAAATTCATAATGGCTTTCTTGGTTTGATCATCAACATTCTCTAAGCCTAAGAAGTCTTTCATTGGTCTTCTTAAGATAATCATGTTGATTTTACATGAATCATTAGGGTACCCAATATCAAACTTATATGAATTACACTGACTATCATATTGGACTAGTAATTGAGCTATTTCTCCTCCTCCTAATTTTCCTCTTCATTTTCATCGATCTATCTACCCATGAAATAGAAGAAAGGTACATGCAAACCCAACAGTGTTTCATCGCCTTCCTCAAACTTTACAACGTCTTATCTCTTCACCTTGTAATCTGTGGTCACGAAGAAAGTCTCGAGAGTCTTTCCAGTGAATTCTTCCTCTTTCTTCTTGAAATAATTCTCAATTTCATCGATGTTTACAGCTCCATTAAGCATATCTTAGGTTCCAAGGTCCTACCAATTTGCGTTATTTTTAGAGATGTCTTTCACATAAACAAAATATATTTAAGAATAGTTATATTTACTAAGATACATTTAAATAATTTATTTTAAGATAGATGCTAAAAGTCTTTTAATAAGTTGAAATAATGATGGTTTATTCAGTTTCAACACAGAGCAGTCTTGGGTCACTTTTATCCCAAAAACTTTCAGTTGGGACACGATTTGAACTTATTTCCATTTCCATGAAGTTATCCATATCAACATCATAGAATAGTAGAGTACTAATAATAATTTCTTTATCAAAAAAGAATTATTATAATCATAGATATAGAACTTAGTATCAGGAATACGAATAGATGGGAAAGGTGATTAATCAGCCAAAATGCATAGTTTTTTACCCTCGCAATTCAACTGAATATCTTTAATTTCTCCGAGTTGTTCTCCATTTTTAATCTCGAATTTCCTGGTGATTCCAATCTGCTTGAATTATCTACGGGAAGTATCAAAGATATTAATCATGCTGTTTTAAGTGATGCAGGCCATGAATCTGCCCTTGACATTAATAAGAATTACTTCTCCTTCACTTTCAGTCATTGGAATTACTTGCTTCCTTCACTTCCCTTCTCATACTTGGATCTTATTCTCTTCGTTTTGGATTACTGAATCTTCAGTTAGAGCCATTACAGTAGCATTTTAAATTAAATATGAACAATGCATTTGTATGTTAAGTAAACTAAATAATTTAAACATTAAATTAAAAAATAAATATGATCATGAGATTCAAAGTTACCAGCGATGACTGGACCCTTTTGACCCTGAACTTCAAAAGTTTTAAGCAAATTTACCATTCCAAAATAGAGTGTTATTTTTGTAGCAATCGATACCTTTGATGTTCATACACAGAGTCATAATGATTTGATAGTCAGTTTTATAATTTATTAACTCCTCAACAGAATTACCCTTAAATTATTTGTGCATATATTTTGCAAATTAATCAGTGTTTGGGGAAGCTTCGTTCTTCAATCTTACTTCGACTGCTTTATTTGAGATTTGCATCATTTTGAAGTTATCCTTCATCTTTTTCTTTAAGATAGTGTGATTTAGAATTGTGATACCAAATATAAGAAAAATTAATAGATATATCTACAATAATAGTCAAAAATAAATACCTGATGTCCATTAAGCAGCTAAGATTTATTGATTTCCACCCCATTCAAGTTTTGTTAATGGGCTTCCTTATTGCTTTAATTGGAGTTCCTTGCATACCCAACCTTCTCGCTCGTAGTTTGGCGACCTCAGCGCTCATTTAAATATATTTATTAAACTCACTTGATGTTTCCTAATTATATATACCCTAAGCTTTATTTTTCCTTATTATGATAAACTTGAATTCAATTTATTGTAAGCGCAATCATTTGTTTACACCTCCACATGACAATATATCCATTCTTAGCACCACCTGAGAGTATTCTTCTTTTGTAATTGTATGAAAAAGACTCAATTTTATCTTGGAACAAGAGACCTTAGAAAGCTGATTCTGCAAGAGTGAGTACGTAATTTTCATCTTACTCAATGTTAAACATACGGATCATGTTTTCTCCACTCACTGTAGCTAATAGCCCTTAACCAGCCCAGATATTGATAAAGTTTGTTGATGTAACTAAATTGATATTTAAAATTCAATGAGATAGTTGAGAGAAATTCTGGATTACCAGCGACTGCAAGTTTGACTTTAAGATCAGGGACAAGTTTTTCAGAGAGATTAAGTTTGAATTGAGCCAAGAGCAAGTGAGAAGTGATTTTGATCACAGAGTTTCCCTTTTCATAGAACAAAATGAAAAGATTTTCAATACTCTAATTCATAAATAGGTTAATTTATAGGTGATAGCTTCTAAAATGGTTTTGACACTGCCAGGCACTTTGCAAACTTCAGAGCAGTTCTTTAAATCATCAACTAGACAGACAGATCCTGAAGTACCTCCGAAGAAGAACAAAGAATTAGTGATATCTCCAGTTGGCGCACTATTAAGATAACTTGTTATTACTCATTCATAGAAATAATAATTTAAATTTGCCACCAATTTAATATGCATGTAGTGTCATATTTTACTATATGTTTTAATCTTACTCTTGATTTAGGACTGGGGAACAGAATACAATATTAGTGATTCTTTCATCTTTTTTATATTAGCATACTGGGGTGAGACCTCTGTGAGTTCTCCACACTGTACCATACTGGCATCACCTGTTACCATTCTTGAACCGTCAGCGCTAAATTATATATATCTTAAATACAATCTTTCAAATTTATCATAAAAAAGACTAAAATAATAGTCTGAGCAATTTATTTAGATAAATGTTATGTTTGTGATAGAACCTTTGCGCAAAACTTTCTCTTCTCTAGTTAGCCTCTCATCTTCATTCCATAGAGTAATTCCACCTTTACGTTATAATTAGACTTACTCGCTCTTAAGATATGTATTGAGGATAAATTCCTCTCAAATTGAATTTTATATAAACTATTTATCACACTTACCATCTTCCCAACAGATAGCTAATGCCTAGAAAATAGGATGCCATTTGAGTGAAACCGCCTTTACTTTGCCTCTAGATATCTCAAAATTTGGAACTATGTTGCCTTCTTCCTGCACAAACAGAATTTGTGGGGCGTTACAATAATTATTTAGTTGATGAATCCTTTCATTTAATGCTGACTGAATTCTATCAATAATTTGATTATAGATGAGACAGCGAGGATCATGTTGAAGTCAGTATTGGACCAAGCTGAAGATATAGCTTGCGCATGACCAAAAGACAAATGATTCACAATAAATTTATTATAAAACATTTTCCTACTTATTTTTTTAATCACATTTATCTAAGAATTAAATGTAAAAAGACAATTACATAATCACCAACTCTATTATTAGTATTTTTACTATTTTGATAATAAAACTTGTCTATTTAGATTATAATAGCTCAACCTAATATGACATCAATCTTTCTATAACTTTGTTTAAAAAAAATTTTGCAAAGGAGTATATTAAAGATAGTGGATTCATAATTTATAATAAGTAATAGATTAATAAATATTAACACTTAATATATTAATAAGTATTCTTGTAGATCAGAAGCAGATGGAGCCTGTGCACTCACTTAAAATGTAAGCTGTAAAAAATTATATCTTTATTTTTAATATTTAGTGGTCCTACCTGGTAAGACCACGGGTGTCACAAATCGGTGATTCGCCAGGTGACTCAGAGAGGGGGGTCTGACAGATTTAAACCTACAGATAGCGATGATGAAGATGAATCGTTTTTATAAAGATAGTCAATTTATTTTATTAATAATAAGTATTCCAATTAGTGTTAATTAGATTTTTACAATCACGAATTTTACAGATTATTTTTCATAATAAATCAATTCCATATCAATTCACTTTAATTAAATCTTATATATTCAATAGATGTTTGATTGTAATTTTGATTGATAGGAGAACCAACTAATGTGTAAAAATTGTATAATTTAAAATATGAATTAAAATAAATAAATTATTCACACTATTCTATGCGAATTTAATTTAAATATATTTTACAATACTCAATCTAAAAATGAATCAAATATTAGATTGAGTACTGTAAAATATATTTAAATTAAATTCACAATAGAATAGTGTGAATAATTTATTTATACAATTTTTACTCAATGCATGCTCCTTTTTAGATTTTATAGAGATTTAAGCCAAGAATAACTGAGTAAATTAAGTAAAAATAAATTATAAACTAGGTCGGAGTTTATTTTGACTTTGTCCGAAAAAATATTTAAAATAGCTTGACTTTAATTTTAAGATTCTATTTATTTCATCATTGAAGCTAATTTACTCCACTTTAACTTTAGACATTAAATTCAAGTAATAAATAAATCATCTGAAAGTTGATTTATTCTCACTTTAGATGAAATGTTTTAGAATCTTCACTATTAAAGGCCTGCTAATAATTATTAAATTAGAAAGTTATAAGGATAGGGTGACCCACAGGGGCCCGAGGCCGGAGACTCTCTAATAGAGCTTTCTAATACACTAAGGCCTACCGAGGGCAGGTAGGGGGTTGCTGGGCGCAACGCATGAAGGACCAGTCGGCGGGGTTCAATCTGTCAGATCCTAGACTCTCGAGTCGTCTGCACGCTAAGGATTTCATTGCATAGATGAGTCTACTGGCTAGAGATCAGTTTCCTAGGTAATAGGGAGCAGGATGAAGGTACGCTCTGCCTTCGAAAGTGAGTAGACGGAAACCATTGAAGCCAACGATAGATTTTTCTCCCACACCGGGTTAGGGTGCTGAAGCTACCACAGCGAAAGGATAGGGATTACGTTTCCCAGCAGCGGTGGACCGGTAAGCGTTTTTCTCCATCTTCTGTCACTCAGTTGGATCTCACGAGCTCTGTCCCCAGGTACAAAACTGTGGTGACATCTTGATTTTGGGAGAAGACTAGGTAATAGCGAGACTGAATTTTTTCGGAGTTTTCTACTTTTTGACTGCCACTTCACGGAAGTTTGCCACGTCAACTCTCTCAGATACGTCTACATCACGACTAAAATTGATGGTTTTATTTTAGTATTAAACAGTGATATGTTAAACTTATTTGATTTTAAATCATTCAACAAAGCCTGCTAATTTTATTTTAATTCCCCCAATCAATTTAATTGTACTTGTACTAAAATTTAAATTAAAATTATGGGTATGATTTTAAGTACTTTCAATAAAGTTATATTGTTTTATTTATTGATCCTCGATGATTATTCTTATTTAGGAGCATTTTAGGAAAAATATTCAATATAAAATGACAAATCTCCTTCTTTTAAGTTACCTTTTTTTCTCAATTCCTCTTTAGAAAAGAGTAAGGAACCTACTGGTTTTTTTAGTATTTAATTTTGGTTAGAGAGAGAGTTTTTCATGGTAAATATGTGTAAAAATATCATTAACATTATAGAACGAAGTCTAAAATGGAATTGTCCTAGCTGTAAAAATAGTTAAATTTCAAGCAAATAATAAAAAGAATTTATATAAAAGAAGATTAGTTGAGAGTCTTTTAAGCACTGCTCAAATCAAGCATGAAACAAATGAATTATCATTAATATAATAAGATATCACATAAGATACATAAAGTTCAGAGAACTGTCACTTAACTCAATAGTTTTTTTTGTGTGAATCATATATAAATTTGCTAATTATTCTAACTTAAAATACAAATGTCTAAACCCTAATCCATTCCAAAATCCCTATAAAATCTTTTAATATGTAGATGTTATTTGGAGTCATTTATCAAGTAGCAACTAAATTTGATCCTAAGTTTTATAATTGAAATGTTTTGTCAAAATCCATTCTAACTTTAATTATGCTGATTGTCGAAGAAATATGACATATTTTAGAATAATATGTAAAGATATATATTTAAATGATTGCAATTCAAATTCAAATTCTATACTATTCACGATTTTTGCATATTTTCGTAAATCTTTTGATTATTTTTCAATTTTGAGCAAGTTATCGCTAAAATAGCTATATAGAGGATTTTAATAATTTTAATTAACAATAGTATGAATAAGAATTAAATTTGATTCAGTTTACGTTAATTTTAGATTTAATTATATTTGAAATTAAATGAATTCAAGTAACCACATTTGTGTCAATGAGAGGTCAGTAAAAATTATGATACAAATTTTTAAAGTCAAGTTTCTTTAATATTATCTCTTAAGCAATTTTCTCTATTGCAATTTAAATAAATTACTGATAAATACTTATAGTGGATTTAAAACTAAATTGAGACTAGCTATTGAGGATTTTGGTGATGATCAAAAGATACAAATAAATATGGTAAATATATAGCTATTTTTGAAATATTCATAAAAATAATCTTATGATTAGCCATCGATGTTATCTGCTCCTATGCCTCTGTTTTTAAATGAAAATGAAAGTAATCAGAAAAAGAATGAAGATTTACTAATGTTAATAATCTGAATGATTTATTTAATCTGTGCTAAAATTATTTTAAGATGAATATGGATTGAATGTGGAGTGATTGACTACAGCTTTTCAAAAGCAATTACTCTTGATGAAGCACTAAGATAAGCTGGTGGTTTTGGGAGGTTTTAATAAATGACCTCTCTTGTATTTTGCTTGTCATTTCGGACTGGAGGAGTCGTCGTTTATATAATTCATTTTATGCAAGCCACTCCAGCATACCAATCAATTATGACAAATCTCTATTTATTATAGAGTAGCATTACTTAATTTTAAGAATGTCTGTTTACATAAATTAATTAAATTTAATAAAGTAAGTTCAATAAATTGGATATATCAAATTGAATGCCATCCAAAATCAATAAATAACATTGAATCCTAATTCAATCTACAGGATTAGTCATTTGCATGCGTACCATATCAATTTTGCAATAATCCTAATATTGCGCATGAAGTCGATTATACTTCTCCTTAGACTATCTTGAACTACATTACTTATTTCAATCTTCATTGCATTTTTTTAAATTAAGTGTAAAAATTAGAAAAGTTTCAAGGAATTCTGATAAATTAATAATAAATGCATAGATAAAGTTTAATTGGGGTTAATGGGCACATCTATTTTTTTGGATTTACAATAGGCTGTTTCATTTTGCAAAGAATGGCAGATACTTATGGCAGGAAAATTATTTTTAGATGCTTCTATATTTTCCATGCTATTGGAATGGCAATTATTTTATTCGTTCCTCATTATCTTGGGATCTAGTTAGCTTTATAAATTTGAATAAGAAGTACAATATTTTTATTGTAAATAAATAAATCTATGTTGGACTGTTTTTTGTAGGATCAGCATCAACAATTCGAACATCAGTTGGATATGTTTATGGGCTTGAATTTATTGAAACTTCAAAGTAAAATTTAGCTGGAACATTTCTTAAAACTATAGACGTCATGACTCCAATTTTATTTTCTGTCTTATTCATGACTATAACAAATAACTGGAGATATTATTGCTAGCTTTCTTTATATATTGAACTTATTTTTAGTGTTGTAATTAAAATAATTTTATGCATTTTTTTCTATTCTATACTACTATGTTGGTTTAGGAATCTCAATTTTTGCTTGGCTATGCAGTTTCATGATTCCGGAATCCCCTTCACTACTTCTAAGCCAGCAAAAATTCATAGAAGCAAGAGAAGTGATAAAATAAATAGCAAGAGTGAATGGTGTGAAAAACTTCCAATTCAAACAGCTTTTCCAAAAGGAAGTGGACTACCTAATTTAGAGTAAATATCAAGATGAAAATAATAATACTATGAATATGACGAGAAACGAGAATTAATAGTAAAGAAAGATTAGTTTAAATAAAATAGTAGCGAGATATCTCAGAGATGGAAAATTAAGAGAATTTTATAATCAAAAAATTAAAGTATAATAGAGTATACTGATCTATACTTTAAATATTTTGAGAAACCTTGCCATTTTAAGTGGCTGTTGGATGGCTTCAACTTTCTCTTATTATTTAGTGTTATTTTACATGAAATATCTACCTGGAAACATATTTGAGAACACTATATTTTGTTCTTCAGCAGACACAGCTGGCTACTTATTTACTGGTATCTTTGAAATAAAATAATATTATCAAAGAATAAAATTATGTATATCAAATCAATATACTTTAAAAACTTAATTCTTGTTTTAATATGTTGGCGGTAGAAAGTCCCTAATAATAAGCTCTTCTCTTGCTGCTATATCTAGCTTTTGCATCGTAAATTTAAGATATTATCCCAGTTTAGTTCCTATATTTCTCTTTGGCTCGAGATTTGGTATTGCTGCAACTTGCAATGTTTTGACAATTGAAATTTAAATATCTTCATAAAACTTTGAACAAAGTCTTTAAAATTTAATGAATTGTAAACATATTATTAGTCTTTCCAGCAGATTTCCGCTCCACATCATTCGGTATTTGCAATATTTTCGCTAGAATGGCAGCTATTGTGGCTCCTTTAGCAGCTGAGCTTGAATACCCTTACCCCTATATGCTCTTAATTACCATAACAAGCATCTATGCAATAATAAGTTTCTACCTATCAGACAATCAATCAGATGAAAATGCTGAATTTAAGTAGAGATTGCTTGAGAAAGTCAGCAAGAAAAAGTAAGTCAAATTCTCTGGACTACATTTAGATGTTGAGAAGAGTCGCAGAAATAAATGGAAAGATAAAGACGACGGGAAATTGAGTAGTAATTTGATAAAGAGCTTTAGCATGCCTGCTATGTTGGAGGTATTGGAAACTTCTCAGTTTTGCAAAATTCAGAGCAACAGCAGTATATTAGTAATTAATTTTAATAATTTAATTGATGTATTCTGATTTAAACAATATATGCATTATGAAAGCAATGCTGATTTCTAAGATGTGGAGGAATACATCAACATATCCCTTAAAATATGATAATATTCAATTTTCATTTAACAATACAAGAAATATATATCAATGCTTTTTAAACATAAAACTATTTAAAAAAAACTGATTAATTTCATAAATTTTTTTTCAAACTTATTTTATCAATTTTTTTATTTGCATATCTTATTATTAAATTTAGAAGAATAATTTGATTAATAATTTTTAATTTATATTACTACAAAATATTATATATTTTAGATTATAAAAATTAGATCATAACACTATATTTTATTGGTTGACTTCACAAATGATTTAAGTCCTTATTCATGTCTGAAACATCGATTTCTTTCTTATAAAGTCTTATTCCTTCTGAGTTCTTAATTTATATACCAGCTCTGGAGACGCTTAATCCATAATCTCCTAATGAGAATTTTTACTTAATTTCTTAGTTCATAACTTATGATATTTAATCTTTAGAGCTTGGCTTTTGTGACGAATCTTTATTAAAACTGACACTCTTATCAAGGCTTACTCGGCTTTAATCATTTATAAAACTACAATATGTCTTGTTTTGTGATTTATTTTATATTTATGACAGGTTTCTTGATTTTTTCTGATTAATAACTTCCTCTAATTGCTTTGAAAGCTCAGTCAATCTAGTAGAACTGTTATTGTAAAATTTGCTGTTAAAAGTTTTAAGATTTTCTGGTTTGTGAGTGCTACTAGTTTATTACAAAATTGGTGTGCATCCAATTTTTTAAATAGGGTTCATAGTTTTCCTTACAGAAGTTTAAATTTCTTGATTTTCTTTGTTTCTTAGCACTTAACCTATTATTGAAAGTTTCTAATGACTTTTATCAACATTTTCAATATGAATGCTTTGAATTGGCTTTTGTTTCTTTTAGATTGACGAATTCTTCATGGTCTATGGTCTTGGTATTTAATTGCTTTTATTTGAGAGTTATGAAAAACTGGTCGATTAAACTTACTTGATAAACGAGCTTCTCTTTTTTGGAAGTTCTCCTTAATCAATAAATTTCTAAATTTCTCTACTCTTGCTGTCTCTATTTTATTAGTCTGTAACTAGTCTATCAAATACTTATTGATTAAAACTCAACCTCTAGTTTATAGTATTTTATGGCGATTAAGTTTAGGCAATTGGTGATTGAGATCTATTTGATTGTCTGCTTTTCAGAACCATCCTGAATCAA
>ARYC01009033.1:0-12663 GCA_000711775.1 Oxytricha trifallax | reverse complement strand
CTGAGAGGAAAGAAAATAAAAGTATCATAAAAGGGTGTAATCTGACATATTTTATGAGTATATTTTACATTTTAGTAAATTAATATACTCCTAATGAAGTTTTGTTTCTCTAGGAGGTCCTCCAAATCAAGTTTGAACTTAATTTGGAGGTAAAGTTATTAAACTTTTTTGAGTTTAATATGCTCCTAATTAAGTTTTAACCTTAAAATTTAACTCCTAATAAAGTTTGAGCTTAATTTGGACGGCCTCCTAAAATAATTAAACATTATTAGGAGCAATTTAATGGAGATAGATTGATAAAAATGGAAATCAATCTGTAAACTTGGAGCAAGTTTTTCAATGCTTCTCCGCATATCTTTTCAAGGTTGATCTCCAGTAGGTCCTCCGTAAGATTTTAATAAACTTAGAATGGATATTCATAATTTTAAATTTCATTAACATTTTTAGAAAGAGGAAGCAAGATGGAGTCTATGAATGATCAATGAAGAGAATTTAATCTCAAGATTTGATGGGAAAATTTCGAAGTAAAGAGGACCTTTATAGATATTTGGTATAGCAAGGTAAGTTCTTAAGTAAGATTAATAAATCGATTATAGTTGGATTGTTTTTGCCGACTTAGGAGGGAACTAAAATCTCATTCTTAAAAGCCTTACTGAGTGAAGAGAAAAAAGCTTTTAAGTTTAATGAAATTAGGATGATAGAGATACCTAACTACCCTGAAATATCAGTGACAAACCTATATGACGATGCTATGAGTGATCCGGACGTAGCTCTCTACCTTTCATCAAAGATACAGCTCTCTAATAAGTTGCCAGAGAGAAACTTCTTCTTGGGTGTTTTTGCAACTCTGAAACCTGTGTACTTAAATGAAGTTATTTAAGAAGCTCACAAGAAACGATACAGAATCTCTCCTGAAGAAAAGAGAAGCAAAGTATTAAAATAAGTGATACCTGGCTGTAGGAACTTCAAAAGCATCCTTTCATCTCAAGTAAGCTTAGTCTCTAACTTTATAGAAAAACCTGGTACTGCTTTATACTTAATGAGAAAGCGCAGCAAATTAAACAGAGAGAGAAAGTCTCAAGTAAAGCATGAATTGAGTAAAAGGCTCTTCAAAGATTTCTAAAACCTAGACGAGATTAACATAGATGCAGGGGCTGGCACTAAGAGAAGAAACATGGGTCCAAGCAAGCCTTTAGAGGAAGAAAAGAAAGAGAAGCCAAATCCCTTTACGGCCAAATTTAATATGTGAACTTATTCATTCGTTTAAATCTAATTCTTTTTTATATACACAAAATCTTCCTTCTCATGCGCACACTTTTGCTTTATCATCGCTGACTCTTTTAGCATTATTCTTAATAAAATCTACTGTATCTATCTTCAGATCTTGCATCAAATGATAGAGCAGAAGTTACTTATAATGACCTTTCAATAGGCCCCAATATAGTTCAATTCCATTGAACTGAGGGCTATAAGGAACATTAAACACAGGTGTTATGTTTAGCCTTTCATATTCTCTCCTTGAGTCTTTAGTTTTATGAATTGATAAGTTATCAACAAACAGGATGATCTCTTTGTCAGCATACTTATCTCTGAGCTATTGAAAAAAATTAATATATTATTCAGTCTTAATAGAGCGAGGGTGGAGAACATAAGTCTCAAGAGCAATATCTTCACTGATTCCACCAAGAATAGCATGAGTTTACACCTTAACCTTTTATTCATAAACTTCTATATTACTATACCTCTTAAACCAAGACCTCGATTTAAAGATATTGAATGTAAATACAGCTTCATCAGCGTATATGAACTTTATATTATGTTCTTAAGACCTCTGCATTTAATCGAATATATAATTTAAATTATCCTTAGAAAATGGAGCATTGAAGTCAATCACTCTCTTAATGCAATTGAATGTCTTCTAAGATATTCCGTTCTTTTTATATATGTTAGCTATAGATTAAGCAGATATGTGAAGCTCAGGAAATAGGCAATGAAACATCACAGCCCTCTAGGCTAGAGAGAAATGAGCCCAGTATTTAAGAGTTTTATCATTAATAAGATATTCAATTTGATGCTGCTAAAATTTTAAGGGTCTCTTAGGCTTAGAATTAAGATGCTATCTCTTTAAATTCAATGCATATAGACAGTGAGACCTCACAGTTGCTGGAGATTTATGGAGTAGCCTTGCTATAGACGTATAATTCAGAACAGGCTTGAGTTATTCACTATATTCATCACATCCATATCGCAACTTAAACAATAAATCTATATACTCACTGTCATAAACTGACCCCAAACCTCGCATATACTCACTTAAATTACTAATATTTAAACATTAAACCCCTACATAAACCCTATTAAAACCCTAATAAAGTATGCACTAATAGTCTACTTTTATCAATCAAAAACTCAATCAAACTACTGAATGGGTTTTGGGGTTTTGATTGATGAAAAAGATTAAAGGACCAAATTTAGTATAATAATTTAAACAATAACATATTTGTTCTGACCCCACCCCTACTCCCACTCCTCCCTCCCCCATAAAAAATATGTGACCCCCCCTTTATAATAAAATTTTTCAAATTATATGAAAAACTTATTCTTATACTTTGAATCATGCTCTATCTTAAAAAAAGTCTTGCCCTGCGGGCAACTAGCGTTATTTATTTGACAAGCTTCACTACCTGCGTCAACTTTTATTGATACATCCTTGCATCGGAAAACATTACAAATGTAATTTATTTTTGTGTGTCATTAATTTATTTTAATTATATCTATTATTAAACTTACACAAATTTTATTTTATTGATATTTATCTCTAAAATCGTCTTAATTTTATAAAATTCTATATAATAATATGGTAAACATTTTTACTTTTGTTAATATTTAACTTTTCAGATCTTAATTAATTAAGAAATCAATTATATATAATTAAACAATAATTATCTATCTTATAAATATTTATGATAAAAAAAGTAAATTCATTTTTTAAAATCTTTTAATATAAATATAATTATACCCTATATTCAAAGGCTTATTTTTTTAAATTCATTAAGTTGTCGTTATCTCAAAACAGCAAAAGAAAAAATTAATACAATAAAGATTTAGCAAAATATGTTCGCTCAATATATTTAAGTTTTTCCAATTTGAATAAAAAAGACTGAAAATTCTCTCATTATCTTTTCAATTAATGTTTAAAACCCTAATTAAAACAAGTAAATTATTTAGAAATTTTCAGAATAATACATTCAAGTATTTAATAATATTATATTGACAAGGTAAACTTTTTATAGAAGTTTGAGGCATTATTAACTCTTTTAAGATTTAGAATTATTATTTTTAACTGATTTTTTCCCAGATTATATAAAGAGGGATTATATTTTAAAATTAGATGCAACTGAGTATAAACCCTAAAAATAAAGTAATTTATATATTTTATAAAAAAAATCAATTTAATTCATTGTAAGCTAATGAAATTCAAAACCTTTCTTACAAAAAAATAAAATGAATTCATTGAATTAAAAATTTGTGACTTTCTAAAATAATTTATCAAAAAAATTACTCCTAAGTAGAATTGATTTCATAATTAATTAAGATCTGAAAAGTTAAATATTTACAAAAGTAAAAAAGTTTACCATATTATTATATAGAATTTTGTAAAATTAAGACGATATTAGAGATAAAAATCAATAAAATAAAATTTGTGTAAGTTTATTAATAGATATAATTAAAATAAATTAATGACACACAAAAATAAATTGCATTTGTAATGTTTCCTTATGCAAGGATGTATCAATAAAAGTTGACGGACGAGGTATAGCTTGTCAAATAAATAATAAATAACACTAGTTGCCCGCAGGGCATGATTTTTTTTAAAGATAGAGCTTGATTCAAAGTATAAGAATGTGTTTTTCATATATTTTGAAAAATTCTATTATAAAGGGGGTAAGGGGGGAGGGGGGTGGTCTTGGTCAGAACACATATTAATTTTAATTTTATTTCAAATAATAAAGTATGAGTTAACCAAGTGGGACTAGGCAAACTTTGCTATAGAATCTACATTATGCGGGCACTATAAGCTATATATATTTCTTAAAGATTTGGTTTTAAAGAAGCATCCTCCCCCCCCAATAATGTATACGTTTCATTTTTAGTCTCATAGAGATTTTAAACAGTGAGTAATAGTATGAAAAAAACATTGAGTGTGCGAGAAATATTTTGGAGCAAATGCCTCATCAAAGTACCTATTAAAAAATAAACCATTATAAATTTAATCAATACTTTCAAATTATTCAAAAAATTTAATTTCTCAAAAATTAATAATATTAGCAGTTACTCACTATATTGACAAAATATTTCTATTTTATTATAATTTTAAAAAAAGTGAACTTTAATGTTTATGTAGATCTTAAAAGAAAGATAAAATAATTTTAAATCGCTTTATAAAATTATAATAAAATAGAAATATTTTTTCAATGAGTAAAAATTATATTTTTACCAATAATCAAAGAATAATCAAGTTTTTCTCTATAGTATTTATTAATATATTACTTATTAAATAATTAAAATCGCACTCCAACCAAAAGATCATAAATTTGAGTTAGAGTGCGTATAAATTAGAAAATAAATATAAATAAATGATCACTTTTAAAAATGGCATTTCGTTTATTAAAAACGACATTAGGTTTTAATTAATAAATTTTAAATCATAAATAAATATATATTAACTTTCTAGTTGATTAGTTTTGAAAATTACCTATATATTAAACTTTAATTATTGTAATATGTAATATATTAATTTATTAATTAAAACCTAATGTCGTTTTTAATAAACGAAATGCCATTTTTAAAAGTGATCATTTATTTATATTTATTTTCTAATTTATTACGCACTCTAACTCAAATTTATGATCTTTTGGTTGGAGTGCGATTTTAATTATTTAATAAGTAATATATTAATAAATACTATAGAGAAAAACTTGATTATTCTTTGATTATTGGTAAAAATATAATTTTTACTCATTGAAAAAATATTTCTATTTTATTATAATTTTATAAAGCGATTTAAAAATCGGATACCCTGTGCCTGGAATTTTTTCGAATTCCAGGCACATGAAAATCGAACCTGGAATTCCAGAACTAAAACTGGAACCAAAATTTTGTTTAATAAAATAGAATTATTTTATATTAAAAAATTATTTAAATGGCTATACATATTATTATTCAAATATTAATTTAAAAAGCAAAAATATAAATTTCTTTTACCATATATATTCAAATTCATATTAATTTGTAACATGATTATATTTATAAACGATTACTATTGTAGGAATACATTCGATATTGAGAAAACATAATTCATTAAATTAATATTAAATCTAAATAGTGGTAGTTAAAATAGACCGGTAATCATGATATATAATAGGAAAATTCTTTTTGTCAATGGCACTGCCATATATATCTTGAGAAACCTATAAGTTATATCATGATATATTGACGAAAGGGTGTAAAATTCTTAAATTATAAATTATGTTTTTTTAAAAAAATAAATCCTTTAAGGTACCATCTTATGATGGAGATAGATAAATGCCATGTAATAGTTTTAAATAATAATATAATTTTTTTTAAAATAAGCTAAAATTCTTCATCTTCTCTATTTTTATATGAAAAGTTGTTATTTTAGTTTCATTTTAGCATTAGGAGTAAGAGTATAAGTTTAAGTTATTTAAATTTTCTTAAAACTTTTTTATAAATAATGAAAGCCTACTTAAATTCTGATTCAAAGTTTTAATACATGAGCCTATTGGATATAGCCTGATTGTATTTCATTAGTATAGAATCAGACTATATACTGATCAGATTTTAATTCTTAATAATAATAAAGTAAATATAATTTATATATAATAAAGAAGACTTAATGATAATTGATTCTAAAGCTTTTCATATGTTGAAAAGTATGATTAATGCAAGTATAATTTTGCTTTATATTTACATTACTCTATAGTTATAGAATGACTATGGTCTGAGCGAGAAGTCAGGCAGTTTCTTTATAATACCAATGTTTATAAATGTAAGTCTTCTTATATACCCCAAAAAATAATGAAAATTGCATTCTTTATCAATAAGGATTATAGGAACCACTTTTGACCTATAGTATTCAGGTTCTTAAGATAAATGAAAATTCCTTATTAAATGGCATAATAATATTTAAACAAATGCATGAATTTATTTATTATGCATAATAATTAATAAAACCGGATTTAGAAAATTTATATTAGTATTTACATGATATATGTGATAACTTTACTGACTTCGAGGAGATTCATTTTTGTACATAGTTATTTAATTCAAAAACTTATAATATTTAATCTTTTTTCTCATTGTAATATGACTTTTGGGTTATTTATTACAGAGAGCAATTAAAGTAAAATTTTTATAATTTTACTTTGATATACAAAATACAATAGTAATTTTTTTAATTTATAATCTATTCTAACATAATTAAAATATTAACAGAAATTCCATTACTAAAATGAAATTCCAGTCTTAATTCTGGAATTCCAGATTCATTCTGGAATTTGGATTCTAGAATGAATCTGGAACAGTTTTCATGTGCCTGGAATTTGAAAGAATTCCAGGCACATGGGGGGTATCCTAAAAATTATTTTATCTTTCTTTTAAGATCTACATAAATATAAAAGTTCACTTTTTTAAAAATTATAATAAAATAGAAATATTTTGTCAATATAGTGAGTAACTGCTAATATTATTAATTTTTGAGAAATTAAATTTTTTGAATAATTTGAAAGTATTGATCAAATTTATAATGGTTTATTTTTTAAATAGGTACTTTGATGAGGCATTTGCTCCAAAATATTTCTCGCACACTCAATGTTTATTTCATACTATTACTCACTGTTTAAAATCTCTATGAGACTAAAAATGAAACGTATACATTATTGGGGAGGGAGGATGCTTCCTTATAGCCATAAATATTATTTAGACAGCTAGATTATAATTTTTGAAGTTGATTTGTATTTAGAATTCGCCAAGTTATATCAATGGAAATTTTTGGTTTGATATGGTAGTAAATTTTTATTATTTTACTAATATGCAATAACTAAAGATTAAAGTATGAACGGCTTTGGAATTTAGAAAGTGAGCACATTTTAATAACCAAATAATCTATAAGTATTAGAAATCAAATATATTCCCAAATTTAGTGATAACAAAACTTTAAATGTAAGGGCTGATCAATGTTTCTAAGTAAAGCTATTTAAGGCATTCACTACTATATTAGATATAAAATTATAATTTATCCAAATATTTTAGTCCAACTTAGATTCTATTATATAAAGTGAAGATAATAGGCTTTTTTTGTATAATATAAATTTATAATAATAAATACTCATTTACAAATAATTTATTCTTTAAAAATTAAATATTGTTTAATTATAAAAGACTAGATCACAGCAAAAAGTAATATATTATATATTTAGAAATCAGTTAAAATACAATATTTCCATTAATTATTTTTTTCTTCCAAGAAATTTGAATATTATATCAATTTATTAATTTAATAATTTTTCAATATTTTCAATGTTATATATTATAATATTTTAAAAACATAATTTTCCTATTCTTAAAAAATAAAAAATGAATGAATGTAAATTAATAAGATTATTAGGCGAAAAAAAAATTAAAATCTTAGTGGAATTTTCCTCCCCTAATGCAGATACCTCCACAAACATTAAGACATTTTTAATTAAAAAAATTATAGAAGAAACATATCAATCACTACTTTAATTTCCCTCCCTTTAATAGGCAACTTTTTTTTATATATAGCTTCAATGCTTAAAACTATCCCTAATCTCATTTTTTATTAGAAACTACTACAAAATTGATATTTTAATTGATATTTTATGTCATTTTCATGAAACTATTTGAAATTTTATCTATTAGTTCAAGTAAACGGGGGTTGATAAATTTTAACAATTTAAAATATTTATTAATTTTTAAGTATTATGCAAGAAGTCCATTTTTGGGTTCGCATACGAATTAAAACAGGAAATTTTCCCCAAAAATTCAATTTGTAGATCGTTCTTTTTAGAAGAAAAAAATGATTTTTATTTGAACAATTCTTACAACTTTATTTAAAAATTGACAAAAAATAAAGGTAATTTCAATCATTTTTATATTATTGACTTACAAACATGTTTTCCTAGTGTCTATTTTATTATTTTTATTTACAATCCTTACTTTTCATTAACATAAATATATATATATATATATATATATATATATTATTAAAGATTAATTATTAAGAAATTATTAATTGAATAGAACATTTTAACATAAAAATAATATAAAATTTCAGTATAAATTTTATAGATTACTTTATATGATTATATTTTAATTTATGTTAATGAATAAGAATATTTTATATTGTTATGAGCAAATTATATCTCGAAAACCTTTTGGAAATCTATGCGATAAACAGAATAAACTCTTTTATTTTTAGCAATTATAAAAATCTGAAATAAAATATTTATGTAGAAATATTTACTCTTAAAAAGCACTACCAGATTTAAATTAGAATATACGAAACTTTATATGTAAATGTTTTTATTTTATAATTCTATTTGTTCTCATTAGATTTCTTTTATTAAATTAGCTTAAAATTTGTATTATTCTTTATATCTATAAATGAATTAGGATTAATGAATAATAAAAAAAAAAGTAATTTTAATAGTGCATGTAATAAATTTAAACTTTCACTTATATAAATTGGTTAATTTACATGAGTAAAATTATTTATAATAGTATGTTATATATTTTGTACAGTTAACAATCATTAAATGAAATTATACTTCCAGCTTAGTTTAAGGACAGAAATTTCAAAATCAAGTGCAATTTATATCCCAAAGCAATTAAAAAATTTAAACTGATATTTAACGAATGCACATAATGCTCAGAATAAACATAAGAGGATTGTCTTGATTGTGAAAACGGAAAATGGAAAAGATTAATATTATATATTTGTCTATTTAGGATAATGGCCCCCAGGGCGGGACAAGATAAAAATTTTTTCATCAAAATTTTTAAACTATTTAAATTCCTATAAAACCTTCTAATTACTTGATATAATTCAATATATAGGTATCCATTGATAATTTTCCTTGGATAATCGCTTATTATTTATTCGAATACATTACTTTTGAGTTAATAATTTGTATACAAACGAGTAAAGTTTAAACAAAATAAATTCTTATTAATTATTTTAAATATGATAATAAGTAAAATTTTCAAGATTTATTCTATCATCATTAATGTTTAATAAATACAAGTTAATAACTCAAAAGTAATGTATGATAATAAATAATAAGCAATTATCCAAGGAAAATGATCATTCGATACCTATATATTGAATTATATCAAGTAATTAAAACGTTTTATCGGAATTTAAATAGTTTAAAAATTTTGATAAAAAGATTTTATCTTGTCCCGCCCTGGGGGCCATTATTTTATATTTGTTATTTATTTAAGGTACTCCTTCCTCAAGATAATCATTAATATAAATTATTTTTCTTGAAGATTATAATAGATCGAATGAAATTAATAAATAATTAACTATAATTTGATTATTTTAAATATAAATTTATATCATATTTTTTAGAATTATTAAAAATTTTTATCATTTTAAATATCATTTTTTTTTATTTATAATTTATTAATAATTTGATTTGTAACAAGTTTATTTTACAAAAATAAATGAATATTATTATAAATTGTATAATAATTAAATAAACATAAATCATGGAGTCATCAGGTGTTAATAAAATTATTAAATAAATTAATATTTTTTTAATTAAGGGACATCTAAGGGATCATTTTATAGTAATTTAAATTTAAATAACTACTATTTTAGTTATTGCTCATTTTTATTTGAAGGTTTCATCCCTGAATTAAGTTACTTCAAATATTATGACGATGAAAATAATCGCTATGACTTTTATGATACCAGAACAAACTTAAAGATTTCATCAGTATAATATAAAAAAGTTAAATATATTAGATGGATGGTCTGTAATATCATCTTTTATAAATTAAAAAATTCAAGATTTCAGATTAAAATTTGTTATTAGCGGATTAAAATTATATAAACTTAAAAAAACAATAAATAGTTGAAGTTTGATACAGAAATATAATTAAAGTTTTATAGAATAAATCAATTAAAAAATATTTTTTTTAATAAAATGTATGTAAATAAGATTATATCTCTTTTCAAAATATAGTAGCAAATTATTGGTATTAATGTTTCTCAGAATATTATTAATAAATAAATATAATTATGTTTAAATTAAATTAAATTCTTTAATAAAATATTTAAAAGAAAAAAATATTTTGTAAACAAAGTAATTTTTTTTTATTTTGAAAAAAAATAAGAACCTCAATATTTTGATAAGTTTTTATAAGAGAAATTTATTATATTGATAAACTTTGAAAAATATTTTTTTCATATATTTATTTACAAAAATATTCAATAATGGATAAAACAACTAAATTTTAAATTTCCCCTCAACTATATCGTTAATTATATTATAGAAACAGCTTTTTATTAAGCTGAAGCTAGATTTTTGTAAATCTTAAGCATTCAAAAATTAATATATAATCAATATTTGAATTATTTAATAATAAAAAATTAATAGGGGATTAATTCTTTTTATTTAAGATCATTTTTTTCTATTTAAATCTATATTAATCATGTTATAAAGTTTAATGGGCGGAATTTCATCGCCATTTATATCTTATATATTATATTTTAAACCCATATTTTTACACATAGCAATACTTTTATTTATTATAGAGACAATAAATAAAAAAGATCCTTAAATATATTAAACTCTTAATAGCTTAATAATAAACCGTAAATAAATTTAGTAATTTTTAGTATGAATCTAATCAGACATTTTCCAATTTATAACAAAAGAACAAAAGTGGGAATAATAAGTTTTAAAAGAGTAAATGAACAAAACATAATAAAGCAGCTTGGTTATAGTGATAGTAAAGAGCCATAATTATTTTATTTATATAAATATATTTGTTAGAAAAAGAATTCTTTCAGTAGAAATTAATCTAAGTAAAATTAAAAACTCTCTATGTTCAAGATATTTTCTTCAAAATATTTTAATCATAAGTATGGTCTGGAAACCTCCCAAAAGAACTTTCTTACAGTAAGAAATGATATAAAACTATGTTTTTTATATAATTCCTAATGGTAAAAGCAAGAATACATAATCATGCCGCCGGTATTCGTGAATAACGATGGGTCTCAGAGTATCGAAAAAGAGCATTGGAGCGACACACTGGAAACTTGAAAATGGAAAGTTCTGGAGGTACCAAAATGAAACTCATGGAGTAATAATTCCACTGAGCTGCTAAGGTGTAATAAAGAAATGCTAGAGCTGTGTGGTAGTAAAGATCGAGAGAGGCTTAAAAATAATGGAGATCTATGACTAAAGGAAAGTGTTAGGAAGTTTGGCAATAATTCAAAAATACCAAAGCCAAATATGTGAGTTCATGGAAGGCACCATTGGAAAGGTGTTCAAAACTAGTAAAATTCAAATCTCAAAACCCCTGAAGTTGTTTGATTGAGTTTTTTATTGATGAAAGTAGATTATTAACGCATGCTTTATTAGGGTTTTAATAGGGTTTATGTAGTGGTTTAGGGTTATATTGTAATGTAAATTAGTGTGTAATGCAAGTGTTTTATTTTTATTATTCACTCAAACAGTAATTTGCCATCATGAGGGAGCTTTCTAAACTTTATTTCTCCTATTCAACTTACAATTTAGTCTATTTTATGGTCAGCTCTGTGATTAGGCTTAATAATATCTACTCAGCCATATCTTTCATTCTACCTTTTATCTTATTCTAGTCTAGATATTGCTGTATTCTCTGTTTTGAATCTTTCTCTCTTTTGCACTATAGTAATCATTTCTTGCCATATCGCATCACAAATTATTGCTGCTAGAGCCCATATATCCCACTTAATATCACCATCTCTCCAGTCCTCTCTTTCTGGAAAGTATCCAGGAGTACCATACACCTTGCCACGTCCTGAAGCTTGAACTCTCTATGATCTATTGAAATCTATTATTACTACTCTGAGAAGTGAAAGTCAAGCATTATATTCTCAGGCTTCAAATCTCTATGAACATATTCTAGAGTGTGCAGCTCCTCAATGCCTTTGCAAGCATTTGTGAGAATCAGAGGTAACTACTTTGGTATCCTTTAATCTTAAATGTAGTCTCTTTATGTCTTTTAGTATAGGAAGACGAAATGCTACATGATCTTGAGCAAGCAGAATAGCATCGAGCTTTCTTATAAATCTGCACTATCTATCTCTTGACTTTGTAAGTGCTTGGTATTCATTTTCGAATTCCATTTGATACTTGTCATCGCATTTGAAGTAGTTGAACGGATATATCTTGTCTGCGAACTACTTATCTGTTATGACTTTCTTCTCAAATTTATCCTCAAGGATAAGGTAACTTTCTTTACACTCTTTAAGGTCAATTATATTCAATATTGGTAGTTTAAGTGTATGCATCTTATGAGTGATTTTTATTATCTCTGGCTTGGAGGTTTGTAGGTTTCTTA
>ARYC01009032.1:0-14543 GCA_000711775.1 Oxytricha trifallax | reverse complement strand
AAATGCCTCTAAAAACATGCCTACTTCATTAAGTCAGACATAATTCAATTCCTCACTACAACGCTAAAAAAACAAATAGCCTTAAAAGAAATCAATTTCTCACTCAAAATCTAAGCATTAGACAACAGACTTAGATTCAAAGAATCCGGAGATAACATCCAAATTCTCAACTCTAAGAAACATTCAAAAAAAAGAATATTAGACCTAATAAGAGAAGACAAAACAGCAACAGAAAGAAGAAAGGAAACAACAGAAAAGGAAGAAGATGAACACTTAGTATACCTTGAACAGAAGTTCAAAATTAATTATAAAGGGCTTATCCCTTACATAGTACTAATCACTATATACATCCGGGGGGCCTTGAGCCCCCGATGTGGATTAATTATTATTATTATTATTAGAGCTTTATAATAGAAATTTAAATTTGAATTTTAACATGGCGGCTAACTTAAATCGCAAAGCTGTTTCTCTGCGAAGAATTAAAACAGCGAGATAATCATAGCTTAACTTTGGGTCTACCAAGAAACCAGAGGTTATTTTCATTGAAAGAGAAGTAGAGCTTAGAGCTCTTTAGTTTGAAGCAGAGGCCATTGTCATTGAATTTTAAAACAAGAAAGAGAAGGCAGAGATGGGAATTTAAAATTTTATTGAAGTTGTTGAGGAAGTAAAGGAACAGCGGGCAATTAAAAAAATGAAATCATATTAATGCGAAGACTGCTTGTATTTTTTTCTCAACCGAACAGAGTTTGAAGAGACACCTTAAAGAGGTGCACTCAGGTAAGACCAAGATCTATTTTAAACATGACAGAGAAGATGGAAGGTACTAATGCACAACATGCATGAAGTCTTACACTCACTCAGCAAAGGTTAAAAAGCATATGCAAAAACATCATCTTATCGAATTCTTGATTTAAGATAAGGAGACTTAATAACTTGTACCTGCTAAAAAAAATCAACCATCCTTGAGTCGTAAAGAGAGTTACAGGAGAAGCTCAAGAGACAGAGTCGATTTGAATCAATGAACTTGCCTGCATACAATATTTTTTTAACATGCTTCCAAGCAAAAGCAATGAATATTCCTGCATTAAATGTAATTGATCTTGGTAGCTGTATTTAAAATTACTTACATATAAGTGTGCCTAACAAAGCAAGACTTATATTGGTTGATGAGGATGCATACAAGGCATTCCCTTTCAGCTATCTCATAAAAAATGAGAAGTATTAAAATGAGTTTGCTAACGAATATATGATTCTTAGAGGCTTAAAGAAGAGATTGCAAGAATTTGCTAAAGTTAAATGGTATTATCTTAAGCTATGGTTTCATCGCACTTAGGCTCAAGAAATTTGAAATGACTCTAAGAGACTATCTATATCATAATAGGTTCACTGATGACTTTAATGATAACCTTAAGAATATGATTAAGGGTGTTAAGGAGTTGCATGAACTTGCATATATTCATTGAGATTTTAAACCTGAAAATTTTATGCTTAACCTCAGCCCTTTAGAAGAAGTAGTTATTGATTTCAATAGAAAATTAAGATAAGAGATAGTGACTTTAGCAAAAGTTCTTGGCACTATTGGATACTTCCCAATCAGAGAGAAATGGACTAATGGCTCAGTTCATTAGGATGTATGGGCAATTTCTGCTATTATCTTCGATATGGAAAGTAAGTCATACTTTGGAACAAAGCATGAGAAATAATCAATAAGTCTGGCTGCTAAACATATAAAATAAGAAGAAATCTGCGATAAAATTAAGAGGATAGTTGAGATGGTTATAGTAAAAGCTCCAGCATATTCAAGATAATCATTAGATGACATTCTAGAATAACTATAGACAGCTAGATTCAAGAGGTATCACAAATACAAGCGGATAAAATTGTTTGCGTTAAGCACACTAATAATCATTGAATATTCATTAAATATATATAAACCCTGCATTTTTTCTACTAACCCCAACTATACCCTAAAAATCAGAGCACTAATAAACCTCACTAAGGGGTTTTGGAGTTTTGAATGGATTCGCATTTGTATGTGATTTGGCCATTAAATTTTGCAAATTATTTCGCTGTAACTATGATTGTGGGCCTTCTACTGTTTTCAATCTATCGCCTAATTTGATTTAATTAATTATAATATAAAATTGTTAATAGCAATAATAGAGGATAAAAATATTTATAAAATATTAGAATGATTATTTTTATTTGAGGTTTGGGACTTTAAGTGAATAGGACATGGCATCATGATTATTATTATGAGATTTATTTTGAGCTTATTATTAAAATTATTTACTCTTCGATAATTATATTGCAAAAAAAGATTTACCCATTAGAATAAATCATCATTTTAATATAAAAATATTTCTAATTTCCTAAATTCAATTTTAGTTATATAAATTCCATAAATTATATTTTTAATTTATTTAATGAATATTGAATCTACAGAAGAATTCATGATGGATGTGTTTCTATGATCTTTATGTTTTTTATTTTTCATGTTATTCTCACTTATATCAAAATTTTTTGATAAGCTTGTGAAATGATTGCCGGTTATGTTTGCCGGTTTGGACAGGCTTGAGTACCAGTCGGAGTTGCATTTCTAACTTTTTATTGCAATTGGTGCTGCACTTTCATTTCTAAATATCTTTATAAGTCATTCACATATTAACTTATTTAGATTAAGTTATTATTAAATGAAGGATGAATTTTTGTAAAGAAATTGAATTAGTTCTTAGAAAAAAATCAAATAAAAAAACCACTATAACTCTCTGTTTTTCTTTTCAATGACAAAAACAAAAACAAAGCTTAAAAATATTAAATTTACTAATAATAAACAATATAATTGACTGTACCAAAGGGGTCCTGGACTATGAATTGATCTTAATGCCCTTGATGTCCTACCTAAGTTACAACCTGTTCTATATAATTTCCAGATTCTATTTATTGTATTTTTTGTCCTGTCGCCATCCTGGTTCATGTACTCAAAACCCCAAAACCCTTTAGTAGTTTGTTTGATAATAATAGGGTTTATGTAGTGGATTAGGTTTAAAATGAAATGGAAATTAGTTTTTTAATGAGAGGTTTGGTATCAGTAAATGACAGTGAGCTTATAGATCTGCTGTTTAATTTGCGTTATGGATCTGATAATTATAGTGAATAACTCAAACCTATTTTAAATCACACTTCTATAGCAAGGTTGCTCCATAAATCTCCTGCAACTGTGAGGTCTCGCTGTTTATTAGCATTGAATTTAAAGAGATAGCATCTTAATTCTAAGCCTAAGAAACTTTTAAAATTTTAGCAGCATCATATTGACTATCTTATTAATGATAAGACTCTTAAATACTGGACTCATTTCTCTCTCGCATAAAGAGCTGTGATGTTTCATCGCCAATTTCCTGAGCTTCATATCTCTGCTTAGTCTGTCGCCAACATTTATAAAAAGAATGGAATATCTTACAAGACAGTCAATCGCATTAAGAGAGTGATTGACTTTAATGTTCCATTTTATAAAAACTAATTTAAAATATATATTCGATTTAAGTCATTGAGATTTTATTTTATGTGCAAGATGATAACAGCAGCTAAGATCCAGAAAATATTATAGATAAGGTACAATCAATTTTCAAAAAAATGTCAACAAATAAGAAAAGAGGTATAATTTAAATAGCGAAAATTTAGAGTTTCTACTTTATATTAAAATTTCAGTTCAATAAATAAATAAAATTTTATTTCTTATATTATGACTATTTTCAATTAAAAATTATAATTTAACAATTGATAGAAATTAATTCAAATTTTTTTAATTTAATATATGATAGTTTCATGATTTTATTACATAAAATATTTGATAATTTTAATCTATTCTATTTTCTCAAATTAATTTCATTTGAGTAATAAGGAGACTCTGTAAATGGAGTTGGACGATCCATTAAGGTATCTTGGGATGACATTGAATTTGAGTTCTACTTCATGGGACAGCTGATCCAGCAAAACTAAACTATCTACGAAATATTGAAGCAAGCAGAAGCCAGTCAGGCCCACTAGGAACAACAAATCTTAGGATTTAGTGATCTATTTTGTGGCAACAGTAAACTTGGTGGTTATGGAAACAGCAAAGAAAGCACAGATATTATGATTAATGATAAGATAGAAGAGATTAAGCTATCTAGAAAAGACTGTCTTCTTGAGTTCTCACAGAGAAGAGAGAGAACTAGAAGTGAGGCTGTTAACGACATTTCAGTCAGTGCAGTTAACTCCATAGTACAGCAATTGATTGAGAACGAATTCTAGGTATTCAAATAAGAATCGTTGTTCAAGTAAACTTTAAATATCAAAGACTTTTATTATTTTATTTTAGGGAGTATCTTTACAAAAGTGCTGAAAAGCAATAGGAAATGAAATAATAAGAATCATCGCTGAAGATCCTTAAAGTTATGTATTTTGTTTGTAAAAACATCCAACTTTTCTCAAACTAAGGAATAAGTTCATCATAAACTCTAATGAGTTATTTGAAGAACAGAAAGATGATATGTTTAGTGATTTGAGCTTACAGATCGGTATCTCATAATTACACTAGAATGTTTTCCATCACCACAAGTTAGACTCTTATACCTTGAAGAGCATTCAAGATCCTTATGCTTTGATAGGATGAACTATTTCAGATACTTTGCAGTAAATCTTCAAAAACTGTCCATCCTTGTTCCCATTCCAGACCATGCAGCTTTTCTTTAAATTGATATCATTCATAGGTTCTATCGATATGAACAGAAGTATATACTTTTTTTTAGATAATTCTTGAAATAGAAATTGGGTAAGCTACCTCCTGAAGATAAAAACTCTGGTGTAAAATTCCAGAAAAAGAGAATCAAAGTGGACCGCAATTGCTTAATAGATTCAGCATTTAGCCTAATCAAGTAAATTAATAAAAGAGCTTTCTTAGAAATATAGTATAAAGATGAAATCGGAACAGGATTAGGTCCAACTCTAGAGCTCTATTGCTTTATTTAGGGGGTACCTGTCTCACACCCCCCACTTTTATTATAATAAAAATAAAAACTGAAATTATATTTCTAACAAAATTTTGGTCGAAAATCACGAATTTAATAATTAAAAATTTTTTTGGTAACACTTTGAGGCATTACAACCTTGAAAAATTTATCGATTTATCATAAAATTAAAAATATAAATAGTTAATTTATGATAATTTTTTGGTTTTTTCCTGCAGCAACTTTCACTTCTTACCTTTTAATTTCATTTGTACTGAACCTTTGAGTCTATTTAAAATTGAATTAAGATTTAATAAAGTGAATAATCAATTATTTTATGAATAATATAGTTTTGTCAGTCCAAATGATATAATAATTTGTATCCAAGTTTCAGTAGAAATGAAATTAAAATTTAAAAAGTGAAAGTTGTTGGAGAAAAAAATCGCAAAAATATTATCATAAATTAACTATATATATTTTTAATTTTATGATAAATCGATAAATTTTTCAAGGTTGTAATGCCTCAAAGTGTTACCAAAAAGTTTTTTAATTTTTAAATTCGTGATTTTTGACCCAAATTTTGTTAGAAATATAATTTCAGTTTTTATTTTTGTTATAATAAAAGTGGGGGGTGTGAGACAGGTACCACCCCTTTATTTCAAATGACATTAAGAACATAGAATTGCTTATGAATGGTAAAAAATAATCAATTTTGATAAGAAAAATGATCGATAACAGATTGTTCCCTACTCCTATCAGCGTTCATTCAATAAAAACCGAAGAGCTTTAAAAGATTTATGAGATTTTCAGATTGACAGGAGTTATGATTGCAAAAAGTATCAGTGATGATAGATTAATTGATCTGCCAATATCTTCTCTTCTCTGTGTTTTGCTCCTTGAAAAGAAGATAAGTATTTTTGATTTAGAAAAGAACAATCAGAGATTTATTTAAGGTATTTGATGAATTACATCAACTTGCAAATTATAAGATAGAATTTGATAAATAAGTATTTATGAATCCTGAATCAAAGATGCGATAGTTAAATAAGCTAAGGACTTCCCAAGGTGCTATAAAAAAATGTTATATTTTGTTTTTAATTCAAGAGTTGAGGGCCTGTCTCTTGTATTCTTGCTACCTGGTTATGAAAATATAGAGCTCAAGCAAAACGGTAGAAACACAGATGGTAACTTGGATAATGTATAAGAGTGCATTGATTTAGTGATGCATAACTAATTCCACGAATCTGTTAAGATTCAAATTCAAGCTTTCAAGAAGGGCTTTAACTATATCTTCCCACTGGAAACTTCTAAAACTTTCTCTCTCTACTTAATATGAGTTAGAGGATATGATTTGCGGAGTTTAGCGTAATGATGAAGACTGAACAAAAACTATTCCTAAATGTAATACCAGCTAAGGGTTATAACTCGAAATCGCAAGAGTACATAAACTTCATTATGTTTATGAGTTAACTTGATCATGAAAAGAGGAGAAAGTTCTTGTAATTCGTAACTGGTAGTCCAGGATTACCAAATTGAGGCTTCTCTTCACTCGATCCTAAACTTACAGTAGTATTAAAGAAACCCTTAAATCCTAAAGAAAGCCCATATGATATCTTGCCATCCATCAGTTATGACTTGTCAAACTACATCAAGCTGCCAAGTTATAAGTAAATAATTTATATTTTTGGAATTTAATATATTTAATACAGTTCATTCGAAAAATTGATAGAGAGGTTCGAAATAGAATTTAATGAGGAAACTGAAAATTTTACTCTTAGTTGAAAAACTAAAGATTAAAAAACTAGAGTCCTTTATTTTGTAAAATTTATTTTATTTTTAATGGCTTAAATTTTATCTACCTTGATTCATGAATTATTATATTAATTATTTCTCCTATAACAAACTAATTTAATGCATCATGAATTTACTTAAATATTGACTCTTAAAGAAATATAGGCTTACAATAAAAGTTTTGTTTTTTTATTTAGATAAATTGTAGAAGCTATCCTTGCTCTATCTAAGGTTTTCACAATTTTTACAGATCATTAGTGAACAAGTGGAACCTTAGAAGATATTATTCAATAAGTATTTTTGACTGGTTTGATCTAGCAATCTTTCAATCCTATCGAAGGCAAGATTAAGGAATTCTTAAGTGTCTTGTTATACTCTGATGTTTGTTGGTTAATCAGAAAAATCTTTAAAACTGAAGCAAAAGTCTCTAGAATCATAATCTTATCTCTCTGATATCTCTTGGAAGCCCATTAATTTTATAAGCTAATGAAGCATGTTATTGTAGAAATACATTCGAAATTGAGAAATGAATTTAAATTAAATATTAAATAAATTAATATATTGGCAGTTAAAGTTCGCTAATTTGAAAGATCTTGGGCTCATTTGATAGAGAATTCAAAATCAGCTGGACTTTACTATTGGCGGTACAATTTTATCGCATCCCTGGAGTGAGATAACTTCACTTTAATGTGAGGGTTTAATTCAATGAATTTAGAGGTGTTTAATTATAGTCGAGTTATCTCGCTCCAGGGATGTGATAATATAGTACGCCCAATAGTAAAGTTCAGCTGATTTTGAATTATATATCGAATGAGCCCAAGATTGTTAAATTGACCAACTTTAGCTGCCACTAATTTGATTTATATTTAATTAAATTATAATTAATTTCCCAAATTCAAATGTATTTTTACAATAATAACATTATGATCCTTCTATAACTTTATTTCACATAATCCTTCTTATTCTTTTATTCTTTGTTTCCTTCATTGTTATTTATTTTTGATTTCTTTCTAAAGTTTGTTAATTTAGCACTTCTTTAATTATTGATAAAATAGATAAAAATAGGAAATTTCAGAAAATAAAGATTAATCACTTATTTATTAGTAATACTAACTGCCACTAAATACATGAGGCATTAATCATATTTTGATTTAAATTTAAAGTAATTAATTAATATAGAATAATCAAAAATAAAAAGTGGTCAGGTGGTCTGGCCGGAGTTTTTGGTGGTCTACCGCAAATGTATTATATATAATAATTTAATAATTACGGATGTGTAGAACTACAATGGAACCAGCACACCGGATACCACTACGACGGATGTTTGAATGACTGAGAGCCCATCGTGACCTTATTACTGCGCGGAGACTCAGTAAGTAATCTTATAATAATATCTCACAACCGTCACTAATTCTTCCTACAGATTCAAAGCGAGGGTAGCGAGGACCTCTGGAAGTAGTGCCAAAGGTTAATGACGAGTCAAATTCCGGGTTTCAGTCACATCGAGGTCTACACTGATCGTTCCAATTAGATGTTCTACCTCTGCATTCGCTTCAAAACAGACTCCATCGGAGCTAACAAGTAATACTTCACAGAAAAGAAGCGCAAAGGCAAGGCATTTATGACACAGCTGGAACTAACCGCAAAGCTTCTCGGACATCATTCATATGAGAAGTTCGCATCAGCAGTGGATGGACTAAAGCTAATACACGGACCCTCTCACCATTACGAGCAGTTTATCGCAAAAGAGAATGCTAAGAAGATGAAGGAATCATAAATGCAGGAGCGCGGTTCTAGAGGCGCTGTCGATGCTACCAATGACTACATGCTCGAGAGGCTTTCAGGGGGAGCACAATCAAAGGAGGAGTTCATTCGCAAGAATTCAGGCGATGTGACCCAGCTAGTGGCCATTGCCAAGGCATACAGCTCAATGAACTACGCTTATCAAGTGATCCAGAAGTCCGGTGTCGCCATTAGGGAGAGGGTACCAATCATTACATCTCTACAAGAATACATTGCCGATCTTAAGAAAAACGGTGATGACTCCAGTACTCCAAAGGATGCCGATCTACAAGCACTCGGCTACCTCCACATTCTCGATGCCCTGTATGAGCTCCTAATCAAGCGCAAGAACAGCAAGATTCACAGCATCTGGATATACGGGCCCACCAATACCGGGAAGACAAAAATCACTCGTATTCTGGAGGAGATATTCGTGTGCGAGCAATACGTACAGTCAAATTCGCATTTTCACGTCCCAATGAAACAAGATAAGGCCGGCGAGCCACAAATACTAATCATGAACGAGCTCAATCTCCCGAAGGTATTTGGATCTTCAGGGATTGTGGAGATGAAACGGTTAATGGAGGGTGAAGAGATGGCGATAGAACAGAA
This sequence comes from Oxytricha trifallax, assembly GCA_000711775.1. Lineage (NCBI taxonomy): Eukaryota > Ciliophora > Spirotrichea > Sporadotrichida > Oxytrichidae > Oxytricha > Oxytricha trifallax. The sequence continues at coordinate 5,370 of ARYC01009032.1, read as the reverse complement.
GTATGGCGGCGTGGATTTCAGGCACACGGGGTGTTTCATAGTCATCACATCAAACACACTGCCGTTTAGTAAGATGGACCCCGAAGATGCCAATGCTTTCAAGTCAAGATGTCTGCTCTGCCAATCCGAGATACCGACACAAAGCGGGGAGGAGGCATTCCCTTTAACAGCCCCAATGGTAGCCCGGTTCCTCTACTCAAGATTTCAAACCGATCAGGAAGCCAAGAAGGCAGCCGAATGAGAACACACAGCCGGTGGTCAGAGACAGAGGAGAGATGTCTAGTGAGTGAACGCAGTATTAGCTTAACCTACACATCCGTAATTATTAAATTATTATATATAATACATTTGCGGTAGACCACCAAAAACTCCGGCCAGACCACCTGACCACTTTTTATTTTTGATTATTCTATATTAATTAATTACTTTAAATTTAAATCAAAATATGATTAATGCCTCATGTATTTAGTGGCAGTTAGTATTACTAATAAATAAGTGATTAATCTTTATTTCTGAAATTTCCTATTTTTATCTATTTTATCAATATATCAAGCTTTCAATAGCATCTTTGACAATCATAAAATTTTATTGCCAACCTGATTTCGAACACCAACACATCTACTTCCTAATCATCATAAACTAGCATCAAACTGAAGTATTGCACATACTTGCATTTTTCATTATATTGAAGATTTTGTTCTCTGATAAAGGTGTTTTATTTTCTAAGATTTGAGGAATCTTGAAAGCGAAGTGATCTATCAAAGGGAGTAAAACATTTTTCCATATAAAAATGATAAAATTATTAAGAGTGAAAAAAATTAAATTAAAATGTACAATATTTCTCTTGAACTTAATGAATAGGGTTTTTGTCTTTTCTTTGTTATTTCAGAGAATCTAAAGTATCTTTTGGCACAACTAATCTTGTTCTTTGAAGATCTATAAAATCGCTTTCATTTATGTGATTGGGTTCACGAGCATTGATAAATTCCAGTTTTATAATATCATCCTACTGTAATTTTATCATTCCTAATTATTAGCCAACTAACTCTGGAGTGACTCTCAGATTTTCAGTTAAAATATTGTATCGCTAAGGAGCAATTAAGGAAGTAAGGAGTTTGGTATTGAAGGTCTTTTTGTAAATTTCAACACCTTAAAGCAAAGGTTTAATTCTGTATAGGAAATCTGGATTGTTTAAAGCTGTCAATCTAAGCTAAGGCCTTTATGAGAGGGATACTTAATTTTAATAAAGTTTCTTGAAAGGAGTTGAAATCTCAGTTTATTCAGCTTAGCGGTCAAGTTAATGTATACTTGTCTTATGAATATAATCATTAGAAGGTCTTTAAGTTTATAATTTTGCAAAATTTTTCAAGCAAGTTAAATTCTGCTTGCTAGATTTACTCCATAGTCATTTCATCTTTGTTTAGAACTTCTTCGTTTATATACTAATTGAAAGTTCCATTCAATTAAAGTTAATCTAGGCTTGAAATCATTTAATAGTCTTTTCTCAGCATTTCAGTATTTAACGACCTTTATATTTGCAGTAATTCATTTTTCTTTGATAAAATAATCTCTCCAACTTTATTTATCTTTGAGTCCATTTTAACTAAAGAAGGCTTTATTTTACTCTCTTATTATTATACCTTGAATTGATAAAGCTGCATTTATTTTTTAGTAATTTTAAACAATTCTTATTAATACTCATCTGAAACATGCTACTTTTATTAATCAATTAATAAGTTCTCCGCTTATAATTCCTCTGTTTTATCTTTGATAGCTTAAATTTTGACTTCTGTCTCAGTTACTTTAAATAAAAATTGTTGTTTATTGACGTTTAAAAAGGGAGACTCTTCTAATGTCTTCATCAATATTGTTTGAAGGTAGACTTGATTCTATATCATTTTACTTGTATAAACCTCTTAGTCTATTTAAAAGCAATTCTTTTTTATTAAACAGTTGGACCATAGTTTAATCTTAAGATTTAATCATTTTCCCAATAAAATCATATTGTTAATTCAAATGAGTTATTTCATTTTACTGGAAGCTATTGATTTATTGTTAGAGTTATGTGATTAGCTGCATCTCTTATTCAAGGTCAGACATGAGTTTTATAAAACAATTCATCTACCGTTTTCCTTGAAAATTTTGTCTTCTAACCCTTTTACCTTTCGCTACTTCCACTGAACTCTCTCTTGTAATTTCTACACCCTATAAGATTAACTACTGATGTCTTCGTATGTCATCATGTCATGCTCAATAATTAGCTCTTTACTTTCCTCTATTTGATTTATTTGCAAGTCAATAGTTTCTAAGGAAGAATTATCTTCCTCATTTTGCCTGTTTTTATATATAAAATTCTTTTCGATGTCTTTTTAAGATAGAATTTTTCTCATTAGTTGCTTTCGTTACTAAGCTTAATTTATGAAATCTTATCTTAATAGTTCCAGCTTTTCAATTTCATTAATTGATTATTAAATTTCTTCAACTTTTTGAAGTTTTTAAGTATCTAATTTAGAAACTTTAGCTTAATGCTTTATCTCCACTTTTTTGAAATTTTCATCGATAAGCTAGAGTTCACTTTTTATTAGATTGCCTGTCTGGGAAGCTATTATTAATTTTTGCTTATATTTCTCTATATATTTGTCTCTCTTTTCTGAAAGTTTCTATATCTCTTCATAAATTGCCTTGATTTGAAGCTTTAGATTTTCAACTTGCTGCTCATCATATATTATGAGCTGAATTCTAATTTGTTGATTATTAGCTACATTATTCCCCATATTTAAACGTCAATTAGGGTACAGAGTTCTTACTTAAACCCTTCTAAGATGATGAATTGTACTAGTTTCACAAGAAATTTATGGCTTTGTTTTCATGGGAGACAACATTTGCATTGGTGTTGAAAGAAACTCAGAAGAATGATAATTAGTTGATTGGGTTTGATAGTTATAAGGATAGAGCTGTAGCTGATCTTGCTAATTGTTAATGAATGATTTAGTGTTATGCTAGATAAGTAGTTATTGGAGTTATTTTCTGCTGATGCTGTTTATGACATAGTTAGATGTATTTTATATTTTACTTAAATTTATTACAACCCGCTTAACAGCCAAATAATCAATTTTGATTCTAAAGGCCTTTTAGAAAGATGAATTGATTAAGATTTTTGTAGAAATCAAATGAAATAATAGTAACTAGAATTATAAGTAGATAATATTGCGAGTCAATTTTGAGTTTAATTAAACTTTTTTTTGTTATGTAATTATATAAATATTTAAATTTAAGAAATATTGCAAGGATTTAGTGAGCATAGACAAATAAATATATGACGACATTACTCTTTTAATGATTTAATGTTAACATGTTTATTTATACTATCAAAAGGTCTAAAAGACATATTTGCCAAAGTGCACGAAGCTCATAAAGAACATAAATATTAGCAGCAGCCTCTGTAGCCGCTATTCCCAACTCTCTCGTTTTTAGCAGCATTTGCTCCTCCTCCAGCAGCTTTATTTGCGCCATTTGGTCAGAAAATATCGTCCGAGGTAAAATTTAAGCTAAATAAAGCAGGGAATATGCTCAGGCCCATTACTAAACCACTGCCTGAATTATTTTTACCAAAGAATCCTCCACCTTGATTGAAGTTTTAATTTGGTGCTGGGCCTTATCGTTGTCCTGCAGGTCGTTTTGGGATTTCTTAGCTGGACTTTTTTCTAAACAAAACAGATTAGCATCCAATTAAAATACGTTGAACATTAATTTCAAACATAGAAGTACTTAATCTATAAAACCTGCATGTAAATGCCAATGATTGTATGAAACTTACCTTAGATCTTCAGTGTTTCCCTTTGTGTAAATGGGTATTAATGTTTCCTTGGAAATATCACTTATACAGACTGGACACAGTAGTGCTTTCTTAGGCTGATTTATCCACTGATATATACACTCCCAGCAGTAAAGATGACCACAGGTTGATACCACTGGTTCATTCGCTAGGTCTAAGCAAATGTTGCACTCGAATTTAGATTGAGCCTATTCTTATAAATTCTTTAATTTTAATCAATAAATTAATTCTAATTTGTGAAGAAAAACTAATTTTAAATACTTATGTATAAATATTTATAAAATCTAATAGGCTTAATTCTTTTTGAGGGCGAGGATATTGTTAATTTTATTGGTTGTTTTGGCTATTTATATTGCTTGAATTATTATGATGCCTATTATTTATTTCTGTAATTAATGGATCACTATAACCAATTTTTTATTTATGTAATTTGAATATTGTTGTAATATCAAATAATTAATAGATTGTATCATATATTTTAAATTAAGGCAATATTATCATCTGGATGATTATTGGTATTTGATGACGGTGTACATTTGATTTCTTCCAGTGGATTCACATCACTCTCATTGAAACTAAATTACAATTTATAATAAATAAGAATTATAACATATCTCTACGAACAAATGAATTAATTGGTAGACAGGGGTTAAGTTAATCAGTAGTGTCTGCAAATTTCTGGTGATGCTGTGGATCTATTTCTTATTCAAGTTTTGTAAAACCCCAAGAGTATTTTTTTAAGGAATAGAGAGAATGAAAAAATAAATAAATCTAACTTTTAAAAATTTAATAATAGCTGGCTCACTGCTTGATCATCTTGCAGATCTTGTCGAAGTACCTGGACTCCTAACTGGTCATCTTCTTTCCTCCTGCCACTTGCAACCTGGCATTATTCAAGTCACTGATCTCCATCTCATGCCACTTCCTGAACTCCATGATCTTGTCGTCCTTCAGGCAATCCTTGAAGTTGTTGACAATAGCAAATGGGATCCTGGGGTTCTCGCTGAACAGGACCTGCAGCTCCTCGAGGACCCTGGACCTGGCGGTCTCCTTGTAAGCGTCCATTGCCTTCTTTATCGAGGTGGCCTTGACGATGTGGGGCTGGTTGTTGAAATCTGAGGGGTTGGTAGTCTTGAAGTGGGCCTCCACCTGCTACTGCAGGAGTCTTTATTTGTAAGCAGAGATACACTGAGGAATCCAAGCCACCTCAACCTCTTAGTGATCCTCAGGGGCGGCCTCGACCTTGTCCATAATGATGTATAATGGAGGGATGTACTGCTTGGTCCTGATCTATTCATAGAAAGTGAAGATCTTGGCGAGCCTGGCGTGGGACTTAATCATGAGATCCTCATCCTTGGTAGTGTAGGACTCCTCCGCATTGAATTTGTTGAAGAGCTTTGTTATTCTTGCCTTCTCAGTGGAGGCTTTCAAGGCTGCTTGAGCGAATGCCTACTTCTAATCATCATTTCTGAGCTCAGCAAGTTGGGTTGCCCTGGATAATCTTTTCTTTGAAGGTCTGATGTTGCTGTTTGGCT
>ARYC01009030.1:0-21019 GCA_000711775.1 Oxytricha trifallax | reverse complement strand
ACTTTTTAGATTTATTATCAAAAATCTTCATCAATTTTGACTTATCCATACTTAGCCTCAGTCAACTCATCCAAGTGTGGGAAGCTACAGATCATCAGTATTTTGAGCTCTATTTTTGAACCTGAAACTTTGTGACTTCAGTAAATCAGTACTTTAAGAGCTACCGTGAATAGCAACTAAGTGAACCGTCCTTTACAGGGACTTTTGCCACATCCAAATGTCTTCAGAGAACCTTCATTTCTACTTCAATTGTTCTCTAAGGTATTTACTATTGTTAATCGTCCTTCAAATACTCGGAATAAAATTTACAACATTCGAGTGGAAAAACCTGTCGCAACTGTGAAAAATGACTTAAAAGTCAAAAATTGATAGAAATATAATAATTAATAAAAATGGTCGAAAATGGTCAAAAACGGCAAAATGACCACTTTGAGCAGTTTTGAAGCGATTTTAAAATCTTGAGAAAATTGACTTTTTAGATTTATTAGAAAAAATCTTCATCAACTTTGACTTATCCATACTTAGCCTCAGGCAACTCATCCAAGTGTGGGAAGCTACAGATCATCAGTATTTTGAGCTCTATTTTTGAACTTGAAACTTTGTGACTTCAGTAAATCAGTACTTTAAGAGCTACCGTGAATAGCAACTAAGTGAACCGTCCTTTGCAGGGACTTTTGCCACAACCAAATGTCTTCAGAGAACCTTCATTTCTACTTCAATTGTTCTCTAAGGTATTTACTATTGTTAATCGTCCTTCAAATACTCGGAATACAATTTACAACATTCGAGTCGAAAAACCTGTCGCAACTGTGAAAAATGACTTAAAAGTCAAAAATTGATAGACAGATATCATTAATAGCATTATAGTAGTATCTGTTAAAGAAGGCCAAAGATTGGAATGATGCATAAACTATTTTACAAGACTATTCACGGCATTTAAGAATCAAAGACATATTTAGGAAGTATTGAAACTGGAGTGTTTTATTCAGACATTAAATATTACATGGATTAAGAATAACTATATGAAATTAAAAGAAGTTTCCACTATCTTCAACCTTTTTAACCACATATATTCGGAGAGAACAAAGACTATGAAGTGAAAGAAAGTTCTTTGTTCAACCAACAGATTTGAACATACACAAAATGTATTAAATCATTTAAAACCATTAGTATCTATGAGATTGGGAGGTACTAGACAAAAAACAATTGTTTTGCTAGATGAATTAATATTCCTAAAAATCATTTTAAGCATCATTTACTCTATAATACTTAATTTTTATTTTTCTAGGGAAACTCACTTTATTTTTTATTTGGAAAATTGCCACACTTTAAAATAATTTTAACTAAAAATCTTTCTTAAAATTTAAGCTTTATAAGCTCTATTTTTAGCTTTCATATACTTTTACAATTTTGTAGTTAACTTATGGCAATATATCGTTTCTCTATTTTTAAATTATTGCATTTAAGCGTTATTTCTTAATAAATTGAACATTTAACACAAGCATTTTAATTCAAATAAAAAGATGATAAAAATCTCAATAGATTTGATAACTTATATTAATTTAGATCAAACACCTAGAGAATTAAAATATTTTACTGTTATTTTAAAACTACTTATAAATTGGTATAAAATAATTTAAGAATTTTAATATTTTAAGTGCTTTATGATAGTAAAGATACTGAAAAATAAATAATGCTTTGTAATTTATTACAAATTACTCTATAGATAGTAAAAATATGAATAAAAAATAAAGTATTCTTAGAAAAGTAAAAGCATCTCCTTCAAAAAGTTAATAAAAAATGTGATTTTAAAGTCATCCGTAATCATTTTAATATGTAATACTAAATAATAATATGAATTGGTAATTTAAATGAGCTTATTTAATTTGATAAAGAAAAATAATCTTAAGCTTCATCTACTTAGCATTAATATGCATTATGAAAGGTTTATTTTAGATTTTTTCATTTATAAGGAGAAATAATTAAACTAATCCTTATAAAATCCCAAACAAACCTTTCACAAAACCATCATATTAAAAAATTATTATTTTTAATATGCAGATTTCTTTGTACATGTAGTTCAAGGAATTAAATTTTGGGATATGTGTTCTGCAGTGGCTTTGATGCGTGGTCGCTTTGGTATCATGACTAATAAAGATAAAAAACAATAATTTACGAAGAAAATCTAGAAGACTACACCATTTTAAATGGATAATGAAGGCAAGAAGCGAAGCTGTCTACGATTTATGCATGAATAGAATTGAAGGTGTCTTGTAAAGTATGAAAATCACTAGAGGAAGATGAATAAGTTTAGTTATTGAGAATGTACTTTATTAAACGGGTCCCTTATACATTAATGAGAGGTATAAATAGGATAGAAGTGACATATAATATAATGAATTTAAAGAATGAAGTAATACATAATGCTGCTTAATCACAACTCTCTTAATATCTTTTCCAATATTTTCTAAATCAAACACAATCTCTCTAGTTTTGTGTCTCAACCTCAGAGATCTACCTTATTTCCTCAAATTCTTCATTGTTTCTTCTCTGAGATGGTCTTAACTTATTGTAATATAAAAGTTAAAGTGACTTATTTATTTTATATAATAATTTGTAAATATTAGATAAATTGCAATTGCATTTATTTAAATCACACACATGTGATCGATTCTTTACAAATATTAGAAAGTAATGTTTTAAAATTTAAATTGATGATCATAAGGGATAGTTATTAATTGTACAAGCATAAAACAAATCTGAGTTAGATTTTGACCTCAATTTATGGAAATGTTTAGTCTATCAATTTATATTTTTTTAAGAAGATAAATTATATAATTTAACTATCTCAAATTGAGGTAATAAGTTAAATCGGATTTAATATGTATTTTAAAATATTTAAATAAAGGACAGGAATTTTACTATAAAATAATTCTTACACATAAAATTTGATAGAACCTGACACTATTCTTTAATAAAAAGATCTAGAATAAAACTTGTTTAAATTATAATCCTAAATCAATCAAACATTAATAATCGAGTGACTTTTGAGAACACATCTTTAATCTACATCATCTTATAGAAATGACGTATTCAACTCAAGAACCTTAAAATAATAGTAAAGCCTAGATTAGGCCACAGGTCACTGGTAGTAGTCGAGGCCGCAGAAATAAACCAAAAGCAGCCAATTAAAAAGCATAACTAAGCTTAAGCTATGTTCTTCATATCATGCATCTTAATCGTTCTGATCCTTATACCATTTACGACAGAGACTTATAAACTAGTGCAGGATTACTTGAAAGTTAAACGAAATAGTTATATTTAAATATATTACGGATTGGAATGAGTAAAGATTGTCTACTGGAACTTTTATCCCAATTCATCTTATATTATATTTATTAGATAATTATGAGTGGCAAGTATCGGCGACTTCTAGATATCCCTAGCAGCAACTCTCTTCTCTTTGATGTTAGAAAATGCATTTTAGTATTTACTGTATCCTTGGTACTATCAATATTGCAAGAAAAAGATTGACTTAGATGATAGAGATCAGAGAACAAGAAAAGCAGGGATTAATATTTACAAGTGTTGCTACTATACAGCAGCTACGATTGTTGGATGGTACATGCTCAATAATTCTTATATTCTTCCTCCAGTACTAAGCGGCAAAGGCTCCTTGGACAATTTATTCACAGATTTCCCATATATAACTCCCCTCTTTTTTACAGATTTTATTTCACTGGAACCATGGGACACCACATTGAATCTCTATTGCATCATACATTCGCACACAAGAAAGCAAATGACTACTTAAAAAAGCTAAAAATATCAACAGTATTCTTATTAAGTTTTTCAATATTTTAATAAGACCTAGAGATGATGTTCCATCATTTCGTTACTTTCTATTTATACGCATTTAGTTATGTGGCAAACACTCTAATTGGAGCAGTGATAGCGTATATTCATGATATAGCTGATGTTGGAGTCACTTGGACTCGCGCCTGGTCCAAATCTAATTACAAAAGATTCATAGCATACTCATTCATCATAACTCGGTTCTTTTGGTTCTATATAATAAAATTATTTAACTTAAACAAAATCAATTTATAAAATAAAAATCATCTTAAATATAATACTATAAAATTAATTAGATTTAATTCAATCATTAATTTTATAATTGTATTCATTGATTTTAATTTTGATTGGTCTTCTTAGGGTTGCTGTTTACTGAAGATTAGCTTGATTTATTGCTTTAATCATTAACTGTCTTGTTAATTTCATTTTAACCAATTATCGCCTAATCTTCTTTTATGTTTTGGTTAATAGTCTTAGAATTAGGCCCACTCATACTCCTCATTCCGGTGCTTTTAATGAAACTTTATGGTATCTAGTTTGGTTTTCATGAAGCATTACCCATGCTGGATCCCATCATCATATTGCCAGTGTTTCTCTTTGGGTTCATTCAAATAATCATTGGGCCTTGGCCTTTTGGTTTTATCATCTCTACTTAATTATTCTTATTTTGGATACTTTAGAGTTATTCCTCCAAGTCATCAACCATCAACATTTTCAAATCCTCATCATCATAACTGAAAGAGTTTACTGGTCCGCTATTCATTCAATTCATTTGGTTCATGCAATTCTCTTTCTTCTTCTTTTCCCATTGAAATTTTGGCTGATGCCCTTTCTCCCTTAACTTTTTATTTTAATTATTTTTTGGTTATTTTTACATGCTCTTTTGTTGCATCTATTACAAAAGTATTAAATCTAAGTCTACTTCCCCTTTCATTTTCTCATCGAAATCGTCATCTAGCACTCCACCCATTTGCCTTTGTTGGATTCTTTTCATCTTCTTTCTGATCTTTCTCTTTTGCAAATCAATAATTGCTTCTTCTCTTTCAATAAAAGCTTTTTCTCATATCTATTCTGATCTCGTTCTTCAAAAATTATCTTCTCCTCGACTATGTCTTTTCTGTGCTATGTTTGCAACTCATATTTGAACTCGTTGATATCAACTGGCAATCTAACTTGTCTGGTGTTGATTGACTCTTGAGGCTAAACCTTTTTGTCATTTTCAAGAACATCAAAGTCGAATTCCAAACTTTATATGTACTCACATATATGTTATTGTTGATAAGTTTAATTTTTGACTTTTTGGAATGTTTCTATAATGGATGTTATGTCCTTGATTTAGAGCTCATTAATTTTTTGCATCATTTCCTTGCGAAATTTTTCTACTGAGGCTTTGTTTGCTTTTAAATCAATGAGTGATTGTCTAACACTTACTCAATTAAGTCTTAAGTATGAACGAGTATATTATCCATGATCATCTTAGCCACGTACCCTTTGCCAGTAGCCTACAATAAATTTTACTCATTTTGATAGATTATATGAGACCCCTCATTTGCTTGAGGATCCACGATTGCATCTCCAAAGTACATATTGTACTCTTTAAGATTTTTATGTACCCTTTTTAAGCTATATTATGGAGCTTATTCTTCTCTCATTTTAGGTTTCTTTTAATCCATTTGATTTCCTTACTATATTTATACGTCGTCATCGTTATCAATCTCTATTTTTCCAGAAATTCCACTTCTTCATCTGCTCCCACTGAAAGACACTGAGATAGGAAGATGTTATTTTCAAGGATTTTGCTAGGAATGTTTAGGTTGTTACTTTAGAGGTCTACAGATAATTACTGCATTTGGCTTTGTTATTGACCAGGTTGTTTTGGTGTTGGCTTTTACTGTATCTCGTTCTAGTTTTGTACAGGCAATTGTTGCTAACCTGGCTGTTGCTACTGATTTGGTTAATTGCCTTATGCCGAATTTTAACCTTAATTTTATATATTAATTTATTATTCCTATTTGTACTCCTCATGCATTTCCTGGTCGGGTCTTTGATTTTCCTGAATAATTTCAGTATAGTTTTCCTGGGAAATCTACCTTGATTTTAATATTATTCAGCATTTTAAAGATAATTTAATGCCAAATTTAATTATGTCTTAAATTTAAATTTTTAATTCATTAAATAACTAATCTAATTCATTATTTATTGCTGTAAGCTCGAATTATCTGCCATCTGGTGTGTTTACCTCAATTAAACTAAGTTTTATTTTTTAATTGAAACTGAATAATAAAATAAGCAAATCGAAGTTAACTGTTATGCTAAACATTTAAACACTATTTCTTTTATTATTTAGCTGAGACTCTCCTATTTCTAACGCTGCGTTTAATCTTTATTTTATTGGAGAGGCAATGCCAAAAATTAAAATCTTTGAGTATTGTTTGAGTAAGAAAGCAGAGAAATGATAATTAATCAGAAACAGCGAATAATCTGGTTTATTTTGTGAATGATTTTGACTTTATAAGAGAACATAATAGTGATTATAATTTGAAGTAATAATTTTACTTATATCACAGCATTAAATTTGAATTACAATTAGTTCAGGTTTTTGCTCATTAAAGTTTTATTTTAATTAGTGATATTATAACACAATAAATCACTCAATTATTAACATAACTTCTATTCCCAAAAAACCCAATAATTTACCAATTGAAAATATAAAGGTTATTTGTGATTTTCTTATAATTTAAGTAGCAAAAAGTGAAAAGGAAATATTTTAAATGATATTTTTAAGAAATCTGCAAATGTTGTAGTCAATTACTTACTCATTAAATTTAAAATCATTAACATTTAAAATCATTCAATATATTATTAATGCTCATTATTTGTGTAATTTTGTATAAAAATTAATTGGATTTTTTTAATTTAATTATATCTTAGCCATTTGGGCATATCTAATAATCTGAAGAGGTAAGAGATCCTTTATTTGATGGAGAAGAGATATTTTATTATCTTAAAATTTGTCATTTTAATTTAAAAAACAATTACTATAAAATTGAATCAATTTGCTATTAATTTTTCACTGAGATTTAAGACGAAGTTTGATATAGCATTTTTTTATTATTGACATTTGTTTGATATATGCAATAGTTGAAAATGGAATAAATCGATAGAGACACATAGTATCAGCGTATTCCTGATGACGATGATGTTGATTAAGATCAAGGCAGGTTAAGCATTTGATATGTGACATTAAAATAATACTAAGTTTGCAGCCTGTGTTAATGATTATTGATATCAAAATTCAATCAATATATAGTTTCTTTCATTATAATTGAATAATATACTACATTAAATTAAAGAACAAAGATATTTTGTATAGAGCAATTAAATTAAAGTATTGCAACAATGTTTCATTTAATTAAATTTAGACTAATTATTAATGCTTTAATCAAATATTCTTATAAATTGGGTAGATTATTAAGATTTGAAAATTCTAAATTTTAAACTTATTAATTAATTTTAATATATGCCAAATAATAATTATAATTTAAATCATTACTGCCTATCTTATTTATTAATTTACTCTAAATGGGTTTTATATCTGCATATATATTTTTGAATATTTTTAATTAATGTATAGACGGAGGTATGATGAGTGCAGATGCTTAAGTAGAGTAACCAGATTAATCATCACTCAAACAGATCCTATAGATATTTCATCTCCTGTAGAACTTGATGACCAAGAGCTTACAGACGATCCATATATATTATCAAAAGGAACAGGAGTAGACCTCAATTCTTTCGTAGATTTCAAGTAGCAATATGCAAAGAAAGCACCACCTCAAAAGTATTTCACAGAAGAATACTTGTTATCATAATTACCTACTAGTAAAGCTGATATTCTCCGAGGAATGGAAGAAAAAAACACGGTAGATTATTATGTACTGATTAAGATGTAATGGAAAGGTAGAGAGGAGTGTTGATGAATATTGTTAAGCAACTAACAGTGAACTTATTCAAGGGACTGACTATCACTCACATTTCACTTCTAATTAAGATTTTTTAGGCAAGATCATCTATTTAAAAAATTATCGATATGTGGAATTTTGCACCTAAAATATCTTAAGATGGCATAAGACACAAGTGATCAGCTAGAAAGATTCAAACTAGTTATTGCTTTCGTAATGAATGGCCTATATATTTGTACAAGCCAGTACAAACCATTCAATCTAATATAAGGTAAGACACTTTAAGGGAACAAACTTGCCATCATCCACGAATCACAAATTTCTACATGCACCATGAAGATAAGGCTTACGAGTTCTATGGACATTATAAGTTCATTGCTAACATGGGAGCAAATAATCTCAAATCTGGCCTTAAAGGATCCAATAATTTGAAATTAAAATTTTTGGTAACTTATTATATCCAGAACTCCAGATTATAAGCTTGGAGGTACAGTTATATGAGATAGAACAATCGAAGCTTTAGGAAATGTCTATTTCGAAGATATTACAAATAATTACAAAGCAGTGATAATTTTTATTATATTTTTAGTACATAAAAATAATAATATTCTTCAAAAAGTCTGAGTAGGGCAAGTGTGATGAGTACATTGGTGTAATCTATCAATGAAAGCCAATCAAATACTCCGAAGAATTAGCCAAGCAACTCTATCAAGCATACTATTGAGATCTCTGAGATGAAGTAAATTAACGACATGCAGAGATATAGATTTGCAAAATTTAAGGTTCTTAGTTAAGATCTTTGAAGATTGATGAAAAAAAGTACTGGGATATTGATGAAAAAGTTCCAGAGAGATTCGAGCCTTGCTTACAAAATATCGCACCATCCAATTGGAGATACAGGAAAGATCTACTCTGGTTGAAATATAATTATATGAAGATTGATGCATAGTAGAAATTAAGAATAGAAGAGCAGCAAAGACATGATAGAATATTGAGATTAATATAGAAAGAATGAAAGAAATGAACCTGAGTTATTGAAACTAGAACTAGTTCATAGTCCAAATCTGCATTAAAATTTACAATATATAATATCTTTTATCAGTAGGAAAAGCTTAGTTCAAATATATAAATTGATAATAACTATCAGTCTAACTCTGGAAATAATTTTTATCAATTACATTTTACATTAATTTAAGACTTCTTTGCCTTGATTAGTTATTTATATTTGATAATGATAGTGATTATTAAAGGATAACATTTATTTACTCTAACTAGGACTGCATCAATAAATTTTCATTTTCAATAATTTTTGTGTGATGACAACACAAAACTCTTTATAAGTAAGTCCTCCATCACAGTCATCAAAGCCTCTTCGTTCATTATTCCAATGAACTCCTTCAAATTGTCTCTAGTAATAAATTAGACTTTATTTATATCGATCCATGCAAAGGTCAACTGTAAGTTAAACTCAGTCAACATATATTGCTTATTGCTTGCTCGAACCATGAACTATGTGAAGGATATCACTCTGTCTCCATTTAAATCCATCTATCTTATTATTTTTGCCATTCTGATTCGGAACCATTTATATCGAACTTTTACTTGAAGTTGGTGACAAATTCCTTGAGATTTATTTCGCCTTCTTTGTTATCGTCTCGAGCTTCAAACATTATTTACAGATTGTCTTTCTCTTTTTTGTCAATTACTGCTCTCACCATATATGCAATGACAGCTATTAGAAATGATAGCCAAAAAAGAGATTCTTAATATTATTCTAGCCTTCATTTGAAAACTTAAATCTAATTAAAAATGTAACTGCAATTTTCTTGTTTATATTTAGGTATGCCTTAGTATGATCAACGATCCAAGTACTTTTTAATGTTGTATCTATATGCGCCTCATCAAGTCTTTAAACCACCAACAGACTTTACAAGTTCTTTGATCTCATTACTGCTATTCTCTTCGTAGATAAGATACTAACAAGAGAGAACATCTGTATTTATTTTTTCAATAGTTTGATCATCACCAGATTCGAAGATGCCGGTATTCCAGTAATCATGTTATACTGCATAGCTCCATAGATCGCAATTTACTCTATAACGCTTTTTCTGGTATAAAAATTCAGGAGCTCTGTAATGTGATGAAGATTAAACTACAAAATAAAAATCAGGATCATACCCATATATTTCTTTGGTATCATTACATGAAATAAGATCAACTAGTTTAATGTCATTTAAAGCGTTTTGAGACTCAAATAAAATTGACTCAGGTCGTAGGTTTCTATGTTCTAATCCACATTTATTTAAATATTTTACAGCTGAAATGACATTTGAAATCATCATTCCACTTTCTTATTCTGAAAGCTAGCCATGTCATATAATTCTATCGAACAATGATAGACCATTTATTATATTCAAATATTTTAATAAGAGTTTATTTATAGAGAAAACTCATAATTGAAAGTGTCCAGTAAGAAGTATATCTTCCCCTTTAACTCATCTTAGTAAGCACCATGAACTTTTACGATATTCGGATGATATAATTTTGCTAAAATCTCCAGTTCTCTTTATATAAGCTGAATGCACCTGTCATTGAATCACTTTTTCGAAACACTATGCATGTTTTCATCTCCCCCTGTTCTTTTATCTTTGCATTACCTTATCTCACATAATTCACCTCGAGCTATGCACTTTCTATAAATGTCATAGTAATCTTCGAAATTTTTAGTTAAGCCTTTACAATCAATTACACCTAAAGTGATGTTTCTTGAATCCATTTTCAAATATATTAAGTTGTAAGTTGACTTTAAATCAAAGTATTATAAAAGAGTATTTTGATTGGAAGATTTAATAAGATTAATATTATGTTAAATTTAATTATACATCATAAATAATTTGATAGTTTATAAGCTATACAAAGAATTAATTTATCCCATATACACTATAAAAAACATCTATTTTCATCGGCTTAGTAATATCCTCTCCAAAGTTAAGCACTTCTAAATACTATGGCAAGGCTAATACCTCCATTATGACAGATAAATCTTGCTTTCCAAGCCAGAGTAAATTATTCACATCGTTAATTTAATCATCCGTATCCAACATTCCATTGTCGTAGGATATTTGATTTTACCAGTGCAAGCAGTATTTTCAATTAAAACTCCAGATTTATATAAACTTGATTTTTCTTCCTAAGACATGTTTTGGAATATTGAACAAGCTTATCCATTTTAGCGAATATCATCATCATTCATTGCATCTTTAATAGTTGGTAAGTTTTCTTGATAAGCTTGCTTGAAATATGAGCTAGCTAAGTTATTTTAGTTTGAAAGTCTCTCTTCTTATCTAATGCTATCTTAAATCATAGAAGAAGTATTGATTTAGCTTTCTTTTAATCTTGAATTAAATCCCTTGTTCTTAATTGGTATGAGCTCCCTCAGTTGCTAGCCAGGCTGAAAGCTGTTTTTACGCTAACTATTGATGCTAAACGAAAATACTAACATTCAACTTATTTTATTCAAAAATATAAGATACGTCCTTTGCTGAGTTTGCTGCATTTTTTCAGCTTCTCTCTCTCTTTAATCTTCTATTGCTATCTCTCAATTTCTTCTTACTTTTTTCTTTCAGCTTTCTTCAAGTCCTCCTCATACTTTAATATCTATTCCTGATAATTATTATGCAATACGCACTTATGTCTAGGTTGAATGAAAATAACAAAGAACTGATTTTCTTTCTTTATTTCATCTACATCGTCTTCATCCATCATGTATCCAGACTTTCTCATCTTTCCATAAGAACCACCTCCGGCTGAAAACCTTTTACCGCCTAAACCTACAGAGGATCTTATCTAATTGTCTCTGTTAATGACAGTCTTTTCATGAGCAGTCAGATTTGAGCTATGCGTGAATCTTTTAATGCAGCTAGGGTATGTACAAAGATAGGGATTTTCACCGGTATGAGTACGCAAGTGAGTCCTCAAATTGAAATCTAATGAGAACTTCTTTCCACAAAGTTCACATTAATATTTAATTATTTCAATTTTAAGAATTTAAGAATCTAAAATAAATAATATCAATTACTTTTTGAATCTATAATATTATGATAATTGTGGTTTTTAAATAATTACATAACGTCTTTTGCAGTCTACTATTATATTTGTTAATATATATTTTGGTGTAATAGTCAATTCTTATTATATATTAAATAGTAAAGAATAATTATGAGAAAAAATAACAAAAAATTATTTAAGTATATCATAACATCGAAAATTATCTCTATTTTATAAAATGAATAACTGATTAGTAGCATTTCTTTAAATTTAATCTAATTGAAAAAGTTTCTCACCATATAATAAATTTCTAGATATTAGTAAAAGTTACAGTATGAACTAGCTAATGACGCTTAAGTTTTGAATTATCAAAGAATCTTTCCGCAGCCTTCCACAGGACAGATATAATATAAAAAAATTTAAACTACTGGTATACTTTACCTATCTTTCACCATGAGTCATAAGATACTTCCTTATCGATGAGGAATCTGAGAATATCTTTCCACATCTTAGGGCATGGCAAGTATAAATTTTAGTACCTCCTTCGTCAGTCTTTTCTAAACCAAAAATAGGCGGTTTTTTGGCCTTCAAATTATACTACCCTAATTTTCCTTTGCTAATATTCTGCGCAATTTTTTCTTTATGCCTAACTGGTTTCTGGCTTTATCTATACCTGAACAAATTAATAATTAAGTACATTTTTCTTCGATAAGGAAATAAACCTACCTAGCTTATGCTTACTAGTGCAAAGAGTTCTTAGATTTAGACTCTTAAGTTTCAACTTGGAGGGATTCAAAGTCTTGCTAATTGGTAAAATTCTTGGTCTATTGAGTTAACCCATCGGAATTCTCTGAGGAATCCCACTCATCATTTTAGCTTTCTATTGTTAATGATGTGAGACATTTTTATTCATCACGAAATTCATCAATCCATCATCATCTCTTGAAGATTAATCGTAGTCTTCCATTTGTTCTAATCAAATTATTATTGATAAGTTTTGAGTATTCTGCTAAAAGTATTAGTTTTAACTTTTAAATTACTAAAAATTTTATAAGTGCGACGAATTTAATTGTTTCAAAACAATTTAGGTAAAATATGGAAAAAAATTATATGAAATAATATATTAAAAATATCAAAGTAAAATGGAAAGAACCAAAAACAGATTAACAAGAATAATGTTAAAATTGATTAAAGTAGCGTATAGGAGTAGTTGCAGCTAACTGATATTTTATACGAAGAACAGCTTATTATTGTATATTAATTCAATGATTTCATAAATTAAAACTAAGGAAAAATAAAGAAAACTATCACTGATTTAGATTAATTTTCCAATGAAAAAATTGAGTATGCACTATTAGATATATAAATGACTTACAAAGGTCCTTAAGAAGATAAAATTTTTACTGAGAATCCTTCATGTTAAAAATATGCGCAGAGGTAATACTCTTTTAGAGATTGAAATTTAGAAAGTAATGAGGTTAAAGTAAAGTGGGAAAAAAGAGGGCTTTGCAAATTTTATGATTTTAAAACAAGACTACGTCAGTAATTTGAAGTTGTTAGTTAATCAAGTTAGTGATGTTAACCACAAAAATTATACTATGAGGCCAGTAGCATCACTACGCTGACTAAAGTTTTTAGTACTCTACTTAAATGGGCAAACACTGGTTGTGATTTATTCAGAAACACAGTGATGAGTAATTACAATTGCTTTGAGAAGATTTATTAAATAAAACTCTGAAAGGTGAATATGTTAGCGAGAAGGGATATCAGCTTTTAATCAAATATGAGCATAGTGGAATCTTATTTTATGCTACTGTAGATTTAACTCAAGAAGATTAGCTTTGTGTGAATCCATTTGAAGCTAAAGAACTCTTAGATAAGTATGAACTTTAATCAATAAAGATTCTAAATGATAGCAGTTTTGATAATTAAATGATTTTTGCAACAATTTGCTTTTAATTCACAAAGAAATTGCTGAAGCATTAATTACAGATGAGGAGGAAGGCACCGTAATATAAAACACAGTTTGCTAATTGATAAAAAAAGTTTAGCTTGAGAAAATATTAATAAAAGTCATTAATATGAAAAAAATGATAAAAGTTTTAATAAAGATAAGTAATCGCTTGTTATTTTATTAAGACATATAGTAATTATGATTAATTATAATTAATATATTTAAATTTAATCATTCTCTTTCCTCGTGTCTTATTAAAGTTGAGAGATTTATCTAGTTGGTAATTAGCTTAATCAAGCCTCGAAAGCGCTCTCATTAAGTAGACTAAAATCAAATGAATACCTAATCTTCAGAAAATTAAGAGAAAAGCTCAAGCATTACATTGAGGATGAGCAGAAAAATTAAAGCAAATAAGATTAAGCTATAATAAATAGAAAACTTTATTTAGATTAATATCTTAGCTAGCTTACTTAATTTAA
This sequence comes from Oxytricha trifallax, assembly GCA_000711775.1. Classification (NCBI taxonomy): domain Eukaryota; phylum Ciliophora; class Spirotrichea; order Sporadotrichida; family Oxytrichidae; genus Oxytricha; species Oxytricha trifallax. Next base: position 6,722 of record ARYC01009030.1, on the reverse strand, counting down.
GAACGAAATTTCATGCTTTTGAAATTGCTACAAGCTGCCACATGATATAGTAATATAAATGCATAATTTATAATATTATTTTAAATTATTTCAAGCTTTATTAGTTACAGCTTTAGATTAAATCTGCTTAAAAGATGATAGGAATATATTAACAGATCATGCAAGCAATCCAATATAGTTATTGAATGCAAGATACGTTGATTTTCTCCTTGAAATCATTGAGATATTTAAGCATAAAATGTAGATGAAATAAGGTGATGAATTTAAGATCAAATTTCATCAAAATTACTTCAAATAAAAATCTATATAAAAGGCTACTCCAACTCAATAGATTAACTTAAAGGAAATCAATGTTGAATAAGAAGAAGAAGTATGAATAATTTAGAGAGTTAGGAAATCTCCCAAGAACAATAGTTACATTAATATTTAGGTATATTATTTGAAGATCAAAATGTAGATGATATCATAGTATATTTGAAAGAAAACCTTAAATAATTGAAAAAATATTTAATAGACTTAAATGATGCAGTTTCTAACTCTTTAATCTAGGAATAGCTCTTTAATTTACTAGATGATAATTCTTAAAATTAAATAGTAATGTGTTATACAAAAGATTTTCATTTGACCACATTCTATTTTAGTTAGAGTTTTAAAGTAAAGTCTCAAAGTCCAATATTTACCGAGCAATTTAAAGGGCTCAGATAAATCAAAATTCGATTGAATGCTGTTATTTATGTACCAAATAAAATCATAGTAGGAGTGGTGTTTATTCCAGGTGAACATATTAAAAGTGAAAACAGATTCACCCGTGCTACTTTAAAGTGTGGAGAATGGACACCAAATATGTCAAATTTAGTACTTAAGTAAGTCTTTGTTAAATCGCAGATGAGGACAGGTGAGAGAACTATACTAACAGTTAATTAAAGAGCAGATTTAAGATAATTAAGTTTAGAAGTTTGATATGGAAATCTATAGGAAATAGGGATTTGCATTTATTAATTCACTGATTGATTAATTAGATATTTAAGGTAAAATGAGAAAGATTGATACTTGATTGATTATTTATTGTTAAGATTGAAATGATATGTAAAAATATAATAAAAACTTAGAAATTTAAATCAATACAATAATAAGATTCAAAATTATAGAAATTGTTTTATATATTTCAATTTATTATAGTTTAATTGAGCTTTAACTACAGTGTACTGTTTTTTCATAATAAGAACCAAAATGAAATTATCCAAATAGTGAATATTTTAGTTTTTTTTAAATTAGCTAAGAATTAATATTTATTATTTACACAATATATCTAATTTAGTCTTATTTTATGTGCAGAAAAAACCATGAAGCAGTTACCTGTGCTGAAGTCGATGGATGAGGCAGCGAGTGCAAGGGAAATGACACTCAGGAGAGACACCACTACTACTTGCACGCGCAGACAAAAGGTGTTTCCGAGGATCCAAATTCTCCTACTTCCAAGTGTTGAAATCAGTGAAGACGGCAGAGATCTCAGAAGACTCAGAATTTAATGCGAAAAAGCAAAGATAATTCTCTCAAAGGGCAATTAAACACTAATGGAATGCGAAACATTTGATGAAGGTGGTAACAAAATAAATGAATTAGATACAAAACTGAAGCATTGATAACACGGGTAAATATTATAATGAATCTAGCCAACCTATAGACATGTTAAAGGAAAATTACCAACTATTTAGTTTATTCCATATTAAATATAGCAAATTAAATAAGACTGATTAATATATAGTAGAGATCATTAATAAATTTGCATCTCTGTTTTATTTATTACCACCTTTAGGATTTATCTCTCTCAATATCTAATTTAAAATTAGTTAATATTAAATCTTTGTTTATTTTATTTTTTTTAAAAAAATATATTAATTAATTACACTACTTGATTAGTTCACTTAATTTCCAATCCTACAATAAGCAAATTTATTTAATGATTTTTAATAAAAATATAATATCGCTCATTCCGCAATTTTAGAGAATTTTGTAATCTCGTTAATTAATATTTCATTCTCCTAATTCTTTCCATCGAATGTTTTCCATTATATACCTTCTGTAAATAAGCCTTCGTTCCATCCATCAACACAATATATTGTGATAGCATAGCAATCAGGATTCGATCGTGGCTGATAGAATGAACAAATACCACAATTCTTGCAAATTAAGTGAACAGCTTCTTAGTATTGAGAGCATGTTTTTATAGTGAATCTTCACCTGAGATTAACGTGAACTTGTCATGTTAAATCACGAAGTAATGGTTTTGTTTCATAAGGCAGATTGAGCAGTTGCATTTACATACTTCAACCTTAGAAGGAGCCATAGCTTCAAATCTAACAGCTTAACAGTGACATCTTCCAGTGATTTTAATTTCATTATGAGTAGAGATATCTTAGGATTCTTCCATTTTAATTAAGTTAATTATTTAGCTTATAAACTAAACTATAATAATAATGATAATAATTAACTCGCATCGAGGGCTTAAAGCCCCCCCGAGCATATCATTAAAAAGGAACTCAGTTTCTTTGGTTGTTTCTTCTCTTTTTGTTGTTTTTTTCTGGGTCTTTTTGGTTGTCTTTGTTTGTTGTTTGTTTTTCTACCCATGTTCTGGTTTTTTCTCCTACGGTCTTGTCTTAGAATGGTGACGGAGTCGTCACCGACGCTTTTATATTTAATTGATGATTAAACTTATAAGATTTTGACTGAGAATTTAATAAGGCCAAGGGAGTTGAGTGATTTAAAATTTTCTTTCATAAAGAAGATGAGATCGCTTGAAATGTTTTTGGAGAAGTTCCGAGGTGTTTTAAATCTGATTGTATTTGTGTTGAGCATGTGGTCTTGGTCTTGTCGCAGTACATAATGACATCTTAGTCGTAGGATCTAAGTTTGTCAATGGTTGAGAAAGGTTCTGATTTATTTGGGTGTATCAGGGTCGTTATGGTGTGCTAGGCTTTGGTTTCTCTATCGAGGATGTCTTCAAGTTGTTCATGGTGGTAAGCAATTGTGTTAGATAGTCCTTAGGTTGATGCTTAGATTCTCAGAGACACGATTTGTCCTTTGAGTTCTAGTGCTTTGAAAAGAGTTCTTGCAGAGACTTTGGTACCGCTATTATTTTCATCTATGAGGGCTTTAAATGCTTGGTCTGTCTTAGTTGTATAGAAGTCTGGAAGGTCTTTGAATTTTGTGGAAGCTTTGTCATTCATTTTGATATCTCTGTGGTTTCTCATATTTAATAATGATTAATATTTTATTATTAATTAGGAATCTTGTTTAAAATTTTCCTAGTAAAAAATCTTATTAAAGTGTAATTCCTTAATAAGGGTTAAGGTTTCCTATTAAATAGGAATTTTGTTTAATGAAGTATTAGAGGACGTCAAGGGTTATTCACCTCCTTCGTAAAAGGAGATGTCAGCTTCAGAGTCAAAGTCTAGTGAACTAGACTTGTCTAATGGCGCTTAGAGAATGCCGCAATGTGAAGCTAGGTATTCCTGCTCTTCTTGTATAAATTATTAGTTGAGATTCGAGATCTCTTGTTGAGAGAACCTGTTATGGAATTGTGCAAGTGCACTGGTGAGTGGTTAGAAATCAATTTTTGTGTTGATGGGGGAAGAGGGATAGGAAATGAACTCTGGGGATTAGGCGTCAAGGTTTCCAAAATCAGTAGATGGCTGTTTCGCTCTAGAAATCAATTTATTGTTGACTTAGATTAGGAAGAGTGACTAAGCTAGTAAGTTTGCAACATCGTGGTTATTTTGGTTGTGAGCTCTGATTTTGGCTTTATTTATGAGTTTAAAGATAAGGGATGGGTTTATCTAGGCAGCTTTTTTGGCGATGTAGATGACTTTTTAGATTGTAAGATGTCCCCAATCGTTGTTCAAAGTCTCTAAGATGATGATGTCCATGATGTCTTTGAGTCTAGATCCTCTGATGAGGGTTGAAATGAAGTTCTTAATGTAGGTCGAGAAGTTGGGCATTTAGCTATTATGTTACACTCACTTATATTATAATTTAATAATTAAACTAAACTATTTATAATATATATTTAAGAATTAAAATAAAAAATTGATAATAATAACTATTTATTTTAATATTTTGAAGCCTCAATTATAATAAAATTATATAGTTTTGATCTATATCTTTAAAAAGTATGCGACGATCATTTTGACATTTTCCCCGGGTTTTTATTCTTCTTTATACATTTCTAGGTGCTGTAGTTGACTGAACTGCAAAAACTGAATGAATTATGATCAATTATTAAATGTAGATTTTGAGTCTTTTTTGGGATTTTTGGTCAATTTTCAGATTTCGACTTAAAATATATTTTTTTTTCTAAAAATTAAAAAAACCTCAATTTTGGCCAAGTTGACCCGGACCAGATAGAAACTCAAACGTGGTCCATTTCGGTGCTTGCATATCTCGAAATGCAGCTCACGGCGCGTCTTCTTTCAAGAAAACATTTAGAAATCAATCCTCAGCAGGCAAGGTCCTCCGGTGATGACTTGAAATTTCCCTATTATAAGAGAATCTTAGCCTGTTTTAGGGTTCCTGCTGGGGCCATTATCAATGTGATCTTGACCTCGACGATCATTTTGACATTTTCCCTAGGCTTTTATTCTTCTTTTATTTACATTTCTAGGTGCTGTAGTTGACTGAACTCCAAAAACTGAAGGAATTATGATCAATTATCAAATGTAGATTTTGAGTACTTTTTGGACATTTTTGGCCAATTTTCAGATTTCGCAAAATAATATATTTTTTTCTCAAAAATAAAAAAACACCAATTTTGGCCAAGTTGACCCTGACCAGAAAGAATTTCAAACGTGGTCCATTTCGATGCTTGCACATCTCGAAATGCAGCTCACTGCGCGTCTTCTTTCGAAAAAACACTTAGAAATCAATCCTCAGCAGGCAAGGTCCTCTGGTGATGACTTGAAATTTCCCTGTTATAAGGGAAATCTTAGGCTGTTTTAGGGTTTCTTCTGGGGCCATTATCAATGTGATCTTGACCTCGACGATTATTTTCACATCTTTCCTAGGCTTTAATCCTTCTTTTATTTACATTTCTAGGTGCTGTAGTTGACTGAACTGCAAAAACTGAATGAATTATGTTCAATTATTAAATGTAGATTTTGAGTGCTTTTTTGACATTTTTGGTCAATTTTCAGATTTCGCCTTAAAATATATTTTTTTTTCTCAAAATAAAAAGACCTAATTTTGGCCAAGTTGGCCCGGACTAGATAGAATTTCAAACGTGGTCCATTTCTGTACTTGCATATCTCGAAATGCAGCTAACGGCGCGTCTTCTTTCAAGAAAACACTTAGAAATCAATCCTCAGCAGGCAAGGTCCTCAGGTGATGACTTGAAATTTCCCTATTATAAGAAAATCTTAGCCTGTTTTAGGGATTCTTCTGGGGCCATTATCAATGTGATCTTGACATCGACGATCACTTTCACATTTTCCCCAGGCTTTTATCCTTCTTTTATTTGCATTTCTAGGTGCTGTAGTTGACTGAACTCCAAAAACTGAAGGAATTATGATCAATTATCAAATGTAGATTTTGAGTGCTTTTTTGACATTTAGTTGGGTCAATTTTCAGATTTTGCCAAAAATTATATTAATTTTCTCAAAAATAAAAAGACCTCAATTTTGGCCAAGTTGGCCAGGACCAGATAGAAACTCAAACGTGGTCCATTTCGGTGTTTGCATATCTCGAAATGCAGCTAACGGCGCGTCTTCTTTCAAGAAAACACCTAGAAATCAATCCTCAGCAGGCAAGGTCCTCTGGTGATGACTTGAAATTTCCCTATTATAAGGAAAATCTTAGCCTGTTTTAGGGTTTCTTCTAGGGCCATTATCAATGTGATCTTGACATCGACGATCATTTTGACATTTTCCCCAGGCTTTTATTCTTCTTTTATTTACATTCTAGGTGCTGTAGTTGACTGAACTCCAAAAACTGAAGGAATTATGATCAATTATCAAATGTAGATTTTGAGTCTTTTTGGGGCATTTTTGGTCAATTTTCAGATTTCGAAGAAAAATAAATTTTTTTTCTCAAAATAAATAAAACCTCAATTTTGGCCAAGTTGACCCGGACCAAATAAAACTTCAAACGTGGTCCATTTCGGCGCTTGCATATCTCGAAATGCAGTTCACGGCGCGTCTTCTTTCAAGAAAACACTTAGAAATCAATCCTCAGCAGGCAAGGTCCTCAGGGGATGACTTGAAATTTCCCTATTATAAGAGAATCTTAGCCTGTTTTAGGGTTCCTGCTGGCGCCATTATCAATGTGATCTTGACATCGACGATCATTTTGACATTTTCCCCAGGCTTTTATTCTTCTTTTATTTACATTCTATGTGCTGTAGTTGACTGAACTCCAAAAACTAAAGGAATTATGATCAATTATCAAATGTAGATTTTGAGTCTTTTTTGGACATTTTTGGTTAATTTTCAGATTTCGTCAAAAAATATATTTTTTTTCTCAAAATTGAAAAACCTCAATTTTGGCCAAGTTGACCCGGACCAGATAGAAACTCAAACGTGGTCTATTTCGGTGCTGGCATATCTTGAAATGCAGCTCACGGCGCGTCTTCTTTCAAGAAAGCACTTAGAAATCAATCCTCATCAGGCAAGGTCCTCTGCTGATGACTTGAAGTTTCCCTATTATAAGGAAAATCTCAGCCTGTTTTAGGT
>ARYC01009029.1:0-12376 GCA_000711775.1 Oxytricha trifallax | reverse complement strand
TTGATATTTGATACTTAACTCATTTCCTAAATGTTCTTACTTTTTCTTGCCCCATTTACTTATTTTTTATTGCTAGTAATATTTTGCTTGTGGAAATGACTAAGAAATTTAACAGATTTAAAATTTTAAATTTCCGATAATGAATGCATAGCTTTCAAAAAAACCAACTTTAACATATTCCAATAATTATTTTCTGTAGAGGTCAGCAATGATATCACCCCCAAGCAATAAGCGCAAACAACAAACTTCATCATCGGTTTGAATTTTAATACTAGCATTTTCTACGACATCTTAAATACCACAAGAAATAAGTTCTTAAAAACTTTACTATATTAAAAGGCTAGAATAAGATGATTTTACATTTGCATGACAATAAGAGAGAAAATATTCCTCTTTCTGTTTTTCAGCAATTGCTAATTAGCTTAAATATTTTTTATACATTTCCATCTTCTCTGGTTGAATAAAATTGAAAGAAATAATTAATTGCTGATTACTTTTTAACTCTGATGTTTATGACTAATAAACTTATAAGCTCAAGCTTTATGGTAAATCATTTATTCTATAACGAAATTGATAATTTCACAGATTACAAAAGATTTTATTATACCACCCTCACGATAAAAGTGTCTTCTACATTGTTTCAGTTGTAAATCTTTTTGGATAATATCAACAAATTCTAAGTCCCTCATTTACTCATTGTTTTTATAAGTATTTTAATTTCCACAAAAAAACATAATAATCTCATAACATTTCTCCATAACTTGCATAGAGAACAAGAGTTACAATTTATCTTTGAATTACTATGGATTTTAAATTGCATCTTAGAGACACTACTGAGCTTTTACTCTTAAATTTTTATTGATTAGTTCGTAGAATGTTTCTTGCTTATTTTATCTATCTTTTATTTATTTTTATTCTTCATTCTATTGATAATTCTGTGGATATAGTTATTTGTGTAGTCGATTATATTCCTCATGTTTAATTCTTAATATTTTTACTACTACTGTTAAAACTATTGCATTAGTTCTTATCTTTATTCTTGATTTTATTATTGTTGTGATTCTAACACTTATGGTTCTATGATATAAGCATATTTTCTAATTATGTCTCTTGATTATCTTGACTGGCTAATCACTCTTGCATTTAATCACCGAGATCTGGAGATCTAAACTATTTGCTTGAAATTGGTCGCTTATAATTTCTCTAGAAGATGTTTGTGCTAATTATATACCTAATAGAGGGGTTGCTAAATTCATTGGGTTTACAGACCTAGCCAAAAACTATAAATTTTTAATTACTTTATCCATCATTGACATGTAAAATAAATAAATGTGATAAAAATAATAATTTTACCGCATTAATATGCTTGAAAGAAGTCGCATTAGAAAATCATAATCGGGTATGAGATGAACTCTTGTTTTAATAAAAAGAAAAAATTTCATCCGAAAAGTTGTATTAATATCAATGATTTATAAGTCAGATGAATCATAGAAAGTGATCGTGGAATACTGTCATACAAAATATAACGGTCTTAAACAGAATATTTGTAAGGAAGATTTTGATTTAGTTTTCCTAGAGAATTTATATGCAGAATAGAATTTTATTAAGGAAGAAGTTCCAAATAAATTATGAAATTGGTTAGTAATATTCAATGATTAGATGTCTTGAAATCTTATACAGAAACAGAAATAAGAATCTATTGGGGGGAAGTTTCCTGGCCAGAGTCAATATAAAAAAAAGATTTTGAGGAAGTTTCCTGGCAAGAAGACAATTTTTTAAAAATTTTTTTTAATTAATTTTAATAACAACTATCAACCAACTTCCGGACTAAATTCATATATATATTAATTTATTTATTATATTTAATTTAATAATAAATTTGTGTAAATATCTCTATTAATTTTGTTCTAAACCCCATCCAAATAGTTACTAATTTCTTCTGAATACAAGTTCATCAATGAACTCTTGAGCATAGTGTGAAGGAATTGATCCACTATATATGTTTCTTAAGTATTTGAGGTGATTTCAGTGTTTTCAATTCTATTAGTTGTAATCTGAACTCCAGGTACTTATCTTCCCACTATACCTATTCCTCCTCTTACTTGATGGATGTAAGTTCCATGCTAGTATCCATTATTTCTAAGGAAACTATAACCCTTTCAGCCATCTGTAATGATTGTATTCCCCCTTGCAACATACTATCTAATTATATTTCTTAATGTATTTGTATTCCTGTTAATTACACATTCGACTACTATTTTCTTGCTATCTCTTCCGAATATTCCTACAGCCCATAATTATCTGTCTCTCCTTCTTCTCCTTTCACGTGAAAGAGGCCAATGAGTAAAGAGGGATTCATAAATTTCGAATACTTCATTATTAAATTATAATGTTAAATAATACTCATTTTGCATCCAATCTGAGATTCTATTTCTCAACTCATATAGTACTGCTATAATCGAACGAATTGACATTAGAGATATTTCATCAATTGTTTGTCTCAAGATGTTATGTATTTGTGTAGCGTTTTTCCATCGATGAAGTAGATAAAGATAATTCTTGTTAGTATTATTATGGGAGTTTTTTATAAAAATCTGAATATGGAATCCTTTCTTATACTTACCTTAATATTACAACGCCAGCATTTAAATTATTCACCATCAATTCTTGTGTTGCATTTGTATATTATCATACGATTCCAGCAATTTTCACAGGTTTCTTCTGATAAGGTAAAATTTTTTGAGCGTAAAATGAATTCATATTAAATAAAAAATTTGAATATTTAAATATATAGCTAACATTTTCAAGTCTAAGATGACAATGACTAATTATTTAGATTCCAGCTTGATTTTGCTTTTTTCCTAAAAAATATAACCTTCCTTTATTATGTGTGACTATTTATTTTAAACAGATTTTTTATATTGAAATTCAAAGGGCCCAATCAAAACCCCAAAACCCCTTAGTGAGGTTTATAAGTGCTTTGATTTGTAGCGTATTGTTGGGGTCTTATTGGGGTTAGTAGAGAAATTAGGCCAATTTGCAATATGAGAAATAGAAATTAGCGAAATTTAGGGTCTATATATGATGAGAAATATTTAGATTACTGCTTAAGCTTAGGTATGGTACGAGTATTAATATAGATTAATTCAAACCAGTACTGAATTATGCAGCTATAGCAAAGCTCTTACACAAGAGTGCCTCTACTGTTAGGTATCACTGCATGTTAGCTGTTTACCATTTTATTTCAGGCACTTGAAAGCATCCTGCAAGAAAACAAAAGTTCTTACAGCACCATATTGACTACCTCTGCGACTCGAAGACTTTGAAGTATTGGGCACACTTTCCATTAGACTAGCGAGCTGTGATGTTTCATCGCAAGTTTCCTGACATGCGTATCTCTCCTTAGACTATAGCCAATATTTATAGAAGAAATGGTATTACTTTCAAGAACTGTCAACAGAGTGAAGAGAGTGATTGATTTTACAGTGCCATTTTATAGTAATAATTTAAACTATATATATGATTAAATGCAGAGGGCTATTATTAATAACATCAAGTTCATACACGCTGATGAAGCTGTATTCACCTTCAACACTTTTTTTAATAAGTCTTGGTATAAGAAGTATGATAATATAGAAGTTTATGACTAAAAAGTGAAGGTAGTCACCCATGCAATATTAGCTGGTATAAGTGAAGATTCAGGCTTAGAGAGTTATGTTTTTCACCCTCGCTCTATTAAGCGAGAGTAGTATATAGAGTTCCTACATAAACTCAGAGAGAAGTATAGTAACCAAGAAATCATCCTGTTTGTTGATAACCTTTCAGTTCATAAGACTAAGGAGTCTAAGAAAGCTTATGAAGAGTTAAACATAACTCCTGTATACAACGTTCCTTATAGCCCCTAATTTAATGGGTTTGAATTCTACTGGAGCTAAATCAAGACTCACTACAAGAAGCTGCTGCTGTATCATCTTATGCATGACTTGCCCATTGATACAGTAGACTTAATTCAAAAGCAGCTGTAAGAGAGTGAGCGTAGATAAGACAACAATTTGTGCGAGAGAGGGAAGAATGAATGTTTAAAAATAAGTTTTAGATTTAAACGAATGAATATATTCACATATTAAATTGGCCCATAAAGGGGTTTGGCTTCTCTTTCTTCTCCTCTTCTTAAGGCTTGCTTGGACCCATATTTCTTCTCTTTGTGCCAGCTCCTGCATCTATGTTCATTTCTTCTAGCTTTTAGACATCTTTATAAAGTCTTTTGCTCACTTCATAAATAGTCTATGACTTTCTCTCTCTGTGAACCTTCGCATGCTCTTTCATTAGGAATATACCAGTCCCAGATTTCCCTATAAAGTTATAAATCAATGCTTACTAGAGAGGTAAGGATGCTTCTTAAGCCTCAGCGAGCCAGGCCTCACTTATTAGTATGCCTTGCTTCTTTTAATCTTCAGGAGAAATAGAGTAGCGTTTTTTGTGATCTTCTTCAATGATCTCTTTGAGATAACTCTCTCTTAAAGTGCCAAGAACACCAAAGAAGAAGCTCCTTTCTGGAAGCTTGTTGGAGAGATGTTTCTTGGTAGGAAGATAAACAACCAACTCTTCATCATTCATCGCATCCTCGTAGAGATTAGTGACTGAAATCTCTGGGTAGTTTGGTATATCTATCAACTTTATTTCACTGTCTTTAAAGGCTTTCTTCTCATCGCAGAGTATAGCTTTTAAGAATGAAATTTTGGTACCTTCCATCGTTGGAAGGAATAAACCCACTATAGTATATGATTAAGTATATGTCACATGCTTATCATGCCGAGTGAGGTATCGATAGAGATCTTCCTTGCTTCTAAATCTTGAGATCATTTCTTAAGCTTCAACCCTCTTCATATCAGTACTTATAGATTCCATCCCTGTTCCTTCTCTTCTTATTGAATTTCAAATTATAATATATAGAGTTCTGGATCCTATTATTAAAAATCTTAGTATTAAATATGGGCATCTTATAGGAGGTCAACCTGGTAAGGATACGTGGAGAAAGCTGGCAGAAGCTGTATCAAACTTTAGAGATGGAGCACCATTATTATCAATTTAGTTCCATTAAATTAGTACTAAATTTGTTTAAAATTAATTAGTACCGGTACTAAATTCGTTTAAATTTAATTGGTACCAATTTAATAGTACCAAAACTTAATTAGTACCAAGTTTTAAACTAATGAGGTTTTAATGGAAAAGTTCCAAAATGGTTCAAAACCTAATTGGTACCAGTACCAACTCGATTTTTTACTTGGTTGGTACCTAAATCAAAATTATTAAGTATGAAATTAGAAAAATTATATTTATAAACTAAGCATAAATATGATCTCTAACACCTTATATTCAACCATAATTGTTGTCGTATCAACTCCTATACAGAGTGACTATAGCCAGAATAGTTATTAGAGCTTTATAATAGAAATTTAAATTTGAATTTAAACATAGCGTCCAACTTAAATCGTAAGGCAGTTTCTCTTGGAACAGGTCAATCATTACTCAACTTTGGCTCCTCCAAGAAACCAGTAATTTATATTGAAAAGGAGGTTGAGCTAAGAGCTCTAGAGTTTGAAGCTGAGGTCTTTAAAATATAAGTTTAAAACAAGAAGTAGAGTGCAGAGATAGGAGTTTAAATATAAGTTGAATTGGTTGAGGAAGATAAGGAACAGCAACCAATTGAAAAAATTAAAACCTTTTAATGTGAAGACTGCTAAAATTTCTTCTCAACTGAGTCGAGTTTGAAGAGGCACATTAAAGAAGTACATTCTGGCAAAGCCAAGATTTATTTTAAACATGACAAAGTGGATGGAAGGTACCAATGCACAACATGCATGAAGTCTTATACTCACTCAGCCAAAGTAAAGAGGCATATGCAAAAGCACCACTTAAGTGAATTCCTAATTAAAGATAAAGAAACTTAAAAGCTTATACCTGCTAAAACAAAAAATAACTCTCTTGAGTCATAATGAGAACAGGAGGAAAGGCTCAAGAGGCAGAAGCGTTTTGAATCAATGAATCAGCCAGCAAATGGTACTCTTATAGCATGTCTTTAAGAGAGAGCTATGTATATACCTGCATTGAATGCAATTGATATTGAAAGATGTATTGAAAATTACTTGCATTTTGACTTACCAAACAAGGCTAAGCTGATAGTGGTTGATGAGTATGCTTACAAAGTATATCCTTTCAAGTATCTCATTAAAAATGAGCAGTATCAAAATGAATTTGCAAATGAATACATAATACTGAGGGAGGCTTAGAAAAAATAGTTTAAGAACTTGCTTAGACTTGATGGAGTTATTCTTGGGCATGGCTTTGTTGCATTATGACTGAAAAAGTTTGAAATGACTTTAAGAGAGTATCTCTATCATAATAGATACCCAGATGATTTAAATGAGATACTGTCAGAAATGATTAAGGGTGTTTAAGAGCTCCATGAACTTGGGTATGTACATAGAGATTTGAAGCCTGAAAATGTTATGTTAAATCTCTGTTCTTTAGAAATTGTAGTCATTGATTTCAATAGAGCAATAAGATAAGAAATTGTGACTTTGGCTAAGGTGCTTGGCACTCCAGGATACTTTCCAATCAGGGAGAAGTGGACTAATGGCTCTGTTTAATGAGATGTATGGGCAGTTGCAGCCATAATCTTAGAGTGCGATATGGAAAATATGTCTTACTTTGGAACAAAGCACGAAAAATAATCAATAAGTTTGGTTCTAAACATATACAACAGGAAGATGTCTGCAATGAAATTAAGAAGCTTGTAGAGATGATAATTGTGAGAGCTCCAGCTTATCCAAGATAATCCCTAGAAGACATACATGAAGCACTCAAGAGAGCTAGATTCAAGAGGTACCACAAAGATAAGAAGATAAAATTTGTTTGAATTAAATACAATAATACTCATTAAATATTCATTAAATTCACAAAAAACCTGCTTTTTCTCTACTAACCCCAATAAGACCCCAACAATACCCTACAAATCAAAGCACTTATAAACCTCACTAAGGGGTTTTGGGGTTTGAATGCTTAAAAGTTAAGCTTACAAATTTAAACTATCATTTTAGGTCAGCATTTCCCTCTCTTTTTAAGAAGTCTTAATTAATACTTAAATTTAAATTAAGAAAAGCGCCTTAATTATTGAACTTTTTGTGTAAACTTTCTATGTTTTGCTTCTCGTCATTTTTTATCCCAATTCCCTTATTATTCCATAAAATGATGACTTCCCATGAATAGTATTAGTGGAAAGCATCTTGGGGAATCCAAAAAAAACTTTAATACGAAATGAAGCAAACACCTCATAATTTAGGGTAAAATTCAATTAAGACTGAGCTTTTTTAATTAAGAATGAATTAAGATTTAATTAAGAATTATCATAAAATCTTATTAATTTAAATTAAGAATTTTAGCCGCCAAATTAAGTTTGAGGAGCAAAACATAATGAACAAAGAAAGTTAAAGTAATTCATCTTAGCAATCATTCAGTGATTATGATCATCAACAAGAAGTTTAATCGCCTATATTGTAAGTAAGCTCTAAGACTCACCTTGGCTTTGACACTCCTGCATTTAGTGACATCAAACACTTCAATCAAAAAGACGCTTCAAGTTCTAAGAAGCGCGGAAGAAAATCCCTCCTAAAAGATGCAGAGTATCCAGAGTTAATAGAGAAAGCTAAACTAATACTTCCTTCAAGTAACTACAACGTTGAAAAATTGCTCGAGCTTGATGAATTCAAGCCTCTTAAAGACTCAAAGGATTTGCCTAGGTATATAAGTAAATACATCTTAAACAAAACTTCAAAGTCTTTCTCAAAATCTGTAATAGCTTAGTCTGTCAATGGTTTGGAAATTCCAAAAAAGGTTAGAGTAGATATGAGCACAATGCAGTAGATTTATGTGCCTTTCAAAACTCCTAGAAATGATATCTTTAGTTCCTAAAATTCTCTTACACCTCAAGCAAATTATGGAGCCAAGATATAATCAGAACTAACTTCTAATTATCTGAGAGAGTACATGCTCTTAAAACCATAAGAAAGATATGAGTTTATTTAACGAATTTGTGAGAGAAATAGTTAAAGCTTACTTGAGTTTTTGATAAACCTTAAGACAACGTGTTCATCAAGTTTTTGCGATGGAATGTTTAGTTTAGTCCATGAATTAAACTAGAACTTAAAATTAGATTTGCAAATTAAAACAAGACTCTTTGTATAGTCTCTTTTATACTACAGAAATGAGCTCATTCAAATAAATTAAGACCTACTCAAAAATTCAATGACCCTCCTTGCTTAAAGGCCTAACTCAGAATAGACACTGGGACTTGCAAATTACATATTTATGAATGAAGTTGAGGAGTTTTCTTAACTCCAAGAAGAACTAGTATTACTTGATAGTAAAAACATAGGTATTATACCTTTGATGGTTGGCACATTCTCTTAGTACAAAGTAGATCCATAAGTAATTAGACTACTTCCAAATACATTGTAGTGTTTAAACAAACCATTCATTTAAATCTTAAAATATAACCAAGGATTAAGACTTGTGAGCGAAATACCAATTAATGTAGTTGGTGACTTTGTTTAGATCTGTGCTCTATGCCAATCAAGGAACTATTAAGAGTTAGATTTAATGATCAACAACATTAAGGAAATTTTCATATAAAAGTGGGACTATTTAGACTAGGCGGATTTCTCAATTTTAATTGCTTAAATTTCTGTCGAACTTAAAGAAAGAAATCCAAGTTGGATTGGTAAAATTCCAGAGATTCTTGATGTTGTTAAGTAAATCGTTTTTATCTAAATTGAGAAAAGTATCAAGGGTAGGCCAGATATTATTGCCGACCTCATTAACGGTAATTAGGATTCGATAAAGCAGATTCTTAAAAATCCAAAGCATGTAGAAGACCTCTCAGGCTAACAGTTTTACAAAATGGTAGGCAAATTTAGAAAACTAAACAAAGGAAACAAATAGGTCTCTTAGTTTTGCTGTGATTTACAAGAAAACCTAACTAGATAAGGAGAGCAACTTAAGGGTATTGAACAAGCACTTGGTTTTAATCTTCTATCACTTTAAAAACTTTGTCTTAGTTATGCATTATGGTCCCCAGAGAGGTACCAGTTTCTTCATTTTGGGATTGGCAATGGAAAAACTTTGTTATGTGCTATGATAGCTATAATTCTCACCAAAGAAAAGCAAAAGAGTACAATTATTTTGGGTAAGAATGACTATCTAATCCTAAGAGATGAAAAAAGATTCTAAAATATTATTCTAAAAAGCAAGCTCAACGTTAACTATAACTAGTTTGAAAACTAGTTAGGAGTTTATTATATGACTTAAAAATACTTTGAAACTTAGATTAGCGATAAAAAGTTTTAGACCTTTGTTAAAGAGTCGATGCTAATCGTTGATGAGTATGATTGGCTAATTTTTGAAGGATCACCACTGTTCATGAGTGATTGGATTCGATACTTTAGATCCTTATCTCAGCTCATATGTCTTACAGGCTCAACTTTATCATAGAAAGAATAAACTTGCCTCGAAATAGCATTTTCACAGAAAGAAATAAACTTTCCAAGCCTGAGTTCACTTAAGAGTGATAAAAAGTCTCACTTAAGTGATATCTTAATTAATTCTAATTAACTAGAATACTGCAAATATCTATATGAGCTTTGCTTAAAACAAACTTTGTTAACTCCTGTAATCATTGTTGGTGGTGGTACCTGTTAAATAATTGAATCGTACTTCAAAAGATTTAAAGAGCTATAGTTTCATAGCATGAAAGGATTAAAAGGGTCGAAGGCGGATGCCTACCTAGAAGGCAGGTTTAATATTAAAAATGCCAGCAAAAGATTTAGCGTTTTACTTCTAACAGATGTTTAAGGCAGAGGAACAGATTTACCAACTTCTAAGGAAATTGAAGACAATGGAGGATTGTATCTTGTGGTAAGTGATGTGTTTTCAAAACGATCCACACAACAAATCGTTGGAAGAGTAGGCAGACTAGAAAACAAGGGACAATGGAGACATGTCTTGTTAATAAGTGGTTCATTGGATACGGTCGATTAAGCTATTTAATACAGACAAGACTTTCTTGAGAATGAAAGTCATATTGAATTTTCAAAGTCTAAACTTTATTAAGTTAAGAATATGAGCAAAAGGATAAAAAGCAGGAAAATTTTATCGATGTCCAAGCTGAAAAAGAACTTTATGAAAGTATCTAGGAAGATCAAGAGGAAGTCAGCTCGTTTGATGATGGCAATGTGATCGTGTAAAAGGAGCAACAACAAATTAGTTTAAATGACACCCTTGAACTTAAATTACCTCAGGATGGAAATCCCGAGGAATAAACTCATTCAGAAACCAAATGTAACCAGCAAAATCCTTTACATGATGAGAGTCCCATTAACCTACACATCATGACTGAAAGTACCTCATTATAGGAGACAGGAGTTATGAGTTAGAAGGAAATTAAGAAAGTCATCAATAGACCATACATAGGTAAAGATAAAGGAAACATAAAGCCCTCAGCGCAGAAAAGAAAACAAAAGGAATGTGAAAAAGACTTGAAAAATGAAAAGAAGAGAAACGCTCCATCCTAAATCAAAGGTTTGACAACCCAAAAGAGAGAAGACTTCAAGTTTGACATTCCTACCCCGAGGAAACCCACTGTTCAAAGATCTGAAGGGATCATAGGGAATTTGCTTGCTAAGAGAGTGACTAGAAGTAAAGCTAATCATTGATAGCTTGGGGAATGACTTCAAATCCCATTATCTGTTCAACAGAGCACATTGATATAAGTTTGCATTTCTCAATATTAATGTTACATTTCACAAAAACTTAAACTTAAAATCTTTTTAGTCTTAAATTAACATAAAATCAATTAGGTTGGTTGTTAAACTCGGGGGCTTATACAAGAGGGTTCCCTTCCTCGTTGATAATCCCTGCCTAGTGCAACTACATAAATAAGCCCTTGTAATCAGACAACTCATCTAATTGCTCTCTGAGTTAGTTCATTTCTTCCCTAACTCTTTTGTTTTGCTCAAAGTATTTTTGTTTACTCTCATTCAAGAGTCGCTCCTCCCCTTTGACCTCTTCAATTTCTTTCATTTTTCTTTTTCTCTGTGATGTTTATTTCAGAAGATAAGCAGAACGTCCTCTTTGTTCTAAAGTTAATTTTAAGAATATAGATCTTACAACTGAATTGAAGTGAGTTGTTTAGGGCTTGAGCAAATTCAGGTCTCATATTTACCAGCAGATTTTAGCTCATATTCATTTTATCCAGCCTCTATTGTTTAGCTTAATTGACCATTTGGCTAATCCCATTTCTATCAATCGTCATCAGAACATCGCATATCCATCATTTATCCAAGTGAATCCAGTCACATTGATCGGGTAAGAATTATAGCATGTCTTGCCTGTGCTCTGCAAATTTTAGAAAATCGTCTGCGCTAAGTCCCTCGATTTAAGGTACTGCAGTCACTATGACCTCTGTCTTTTTATGTACTATTAGCAGTTAAGTTAAAGTTTCTTACATTTTTTTCTCCATTTATAATGTTCTTTAAGAAATAAACATTAGTGCAAGTAAGCTTAGGAAGATAAGCGTGACAATCCTGTGTTAGAAAATCGTATAGCTCTTTTTTACTACCAACTTTTTAGCGAATTTAATGTACATTCACTTAAGCCATGTTCATGTTATGGTCCATATGTGCTTTCAATTTGTACTATCTTAGCTATTAAAATTTTATTAACTATAAATTATTAAATAGTAATATATACTAATTAAAAAGGGCTGCTTAACTACATAGAAGAATGCTTTTTGGCAAAAGACATTTCTCCATAGAGAATTCCTGTCCTGTAATCTACAAAAAAGATATTACAAAAATGAAAAAACTTAAAGCTTTCAAAAACAAAATAACAAATTATTTTTAAAGGCCTCCTAGAGATACAAATAATGGAGATGGCTTTGTTTCATCCTCAAGTAGTAGTGATGAAGAGTTAGTATAAGAAATGAAGGAACTTCAAAAGTATTCGACTTCAACTCTATTAATATCAGGTTTAACTTAACCACAACCAATCAAAGTGTTTGAGTTAAGCGAATAAGACTTAACTCTATTGGAGAAGAGAGTCAAACGTAAATATTCATTCACTGAGGCAGAATATTTTCTTTAAGATCCCAGAAAAAATATAGAGACACAATCTACAGACTCATAGTCGCCATCAGGCTTGACTAGATTAGAAATTCTGGAAAGTATTTTAAGAGCAGTGATATTAATAAAAAATAGGAAACAAATTAACACAGAAGAAGATCTGCATTACTTGCAACGGGTACTACAATAAAGTTCACACT
>ARYC01009028.1:0-13577 GCA_000711775.1 Oxytricha trifallax | reverse complement strand
TGACCTTTTTCTCAAACTTGTCCTCAAGTATAAGAAACTTTCCTTACATTCTTTAAGGTCAATTACATTTAAAATTGGAAGCTTTAGTGCTTGTATCTTCAGAGTGATTTTCACTATCTCAAAAGCTGGGAGGTTTCTAACTGCTTTAATAAGCTTATTTTCTTTCTTAGCTCTTTGTTCCAAGGATTCTAAAGGGTCTCTTGGCTTTCTTTTTTGAAGGAAGACCTCACCAGTCTCAGGATCTATGACTTCAAACTTCTTGCCATGATGGTTTTATAGGTGAACTTTTAAATCCCTTGAATGGTTATATTGTTTATTGCAATATGGGCAAAAATATTTTCCATCTATCTTACCATGCTTAAGATAGAGCTTTGGCTTGTTAGAATGCTACTCTAAGATATGACGCTTAAGAGCAGATTTATAAGTGAAGTTCTTCTCACACTCTTCACATAAATGTAATGCTTTAATTTCTTTTTTCTCTTCATCTTCTTCAACCATTTTTATTGGAACTTCGCATTGAATTTCCTAGCTCTGCATTTCTATTTAACAACTGAATTGTTATTCAAAGTCTGAGACCTAAGGTTAGAGAATTTCAGGTTCATACTAGGTAAATGCATCACAGGTCTCAATTTTCTTTTGATTCATGAAGGAAAGTTTTTGCTGGCTAATGCCAAGTAATGCCGCTTTTCTTAGTAAGTTGCCGCTCATTTTATAAATACTATTAATAATTATATAAGCTGTTTAAATTCTACCTTTATATACAAGTAAGAGCATATTCTCAAAGATTTAGAGAGGTTTAATGGGAACAGAGTGAGAGACATAAGTTTTATATTTCTAAAATTTTGAGATAATTTATATATTATTTCATCCACTTTATACATTAAAATGCACCTAAATGTGTTTTGGGGAGATGGTGGTGCTCCTAAATATGTTCTCGTAAATTTAGGAGGGGAAGTTTTAAAATTTAATTTTTTTAATGCACCACCTAATACGGTTTTGAACTTTAATTTAACCTCCTAATTAAGTTTTAAATAAATTAGGAGCACCACCTAATTAAATTAATTACTATTAGGAGAAATTTAATGGAGAAAGTTTGATAAAAATGGAAGGCAAACTCTGAAACTTGGAGAAAGTTCCTCCATCTTTATCTATTTATCTGATTCAGGTTGACCTCCAAGTGGATCTCCCTATTTAGTAGAAAAATTTTAGTAAGTTTAGAATGGATATCCATAATTTTAAATTTCATTAACATTTATAGAAACTGGAAACAAGATGGAGTCTATGAATGATGCAATGAAGAGAATTTAATCTCAAGATTTAATAGGAAAATTCAGAAGTAAGGAAGATCTTTACAGATACTTGGTATAGCAAGGTAAGTTTTCACTTATAACTAACTTATTAACCATAGTTGGATTGTTCTTGCCAACACAGGAGGGGAACAAAAATATCATTCTTAAAAGCATTGTTAAATGAAGAGAAAAAAGCTTTTAAGTCTGATGAAATTAGAATGATCGAGATACCTAACTACCCTGAAATATCAGTGACAAACCTATATGACGATGCTATGAGTGATCCGGACGTAGCTCTCTACCTTCCATCAAAGCTACAGCTCTCTAATAAGTTGCCAGAGAGAAACTTCTTCTTTGGTGTTCTTGCAACTCTGAAACCTGAGTACTTAAATGAAGTTATTTAAGAAGCTCATAAGAAACGCTACAGCATCTCTCCTGAAGAAAAAGAGAAGCAAGGTATTAGGATAAGTGATACCTGGCTGTAGGAACTTTAAAAGCATCCTTCATCTCAAGTAAGCTTAGTCTTCTAACTTTATAGAAAAACCTGGTACTGCTATATACTTGATGAAAGAGCGCAGCAAATTAAACAGAGAGAGAAAGTCTCAAGTAAAACATGAATTGAGTAAGAGGCTCTTCAAAGATTTATAAAAGCCAGAAGAGATGAACATAGATGCAGGAGCTGGCACTAAGAGAAGAAACATGGGCCCAAGCAAGCCTTAAGAGGAAGAAAAGAAAGAGAAGCCAATTCCCTTTACAGGAAAATTTAATATGTGAACTTATTCATTCGTTTAAATCTAAAACTTATTTATAAACACAAAATCTCCCTTCTCTTGCACGTACTTTAGCTTTATCATCGCTGACTCTCTTAGCAGCACTCTTAATAAAATCTACTGTATCTATCTTTAAGTCCTGCATCAAGTGATAGAGTAGCAATTTCTTATAATGACCTTTCAATAACCCCCAATATAATTCAATACCATTGAACTGAGGACTGTAGGGAACATTAAATACAGGTGTTATGTTTAGCCTTTCATATTCCTTCCTTGTGTCTTTAGTTTTATGGACAGATAAGTTATCTACAAACAGAATAATCTCTTAGTCGGCGTACTTATCTCTGAGTTATTATAAGAACTTTATGTATTATTCGGTTTTTATTGAGCGAGGGTGGATAACATAAGTCTCGAGGCCGTTATTTTCGCTTATTCCACCAAGAATTGCATGAGTTTAAACCTTAACCTTTTAATCATATACTTCAATGTTGCTATATCTTTTATACCAAGACCTTGATATGAAGGTATTAAACGTGAATACTGCCTCATCAGCGTGTATGAACTTAATATTATTAGTAATAGCCCTCTGCATTTAATCGAATATATAATTTAAATTATCCTTATAAAATGGAACATTAAAGTCAATCACTCTCTTAATGCGATTGACTGTCTTGTAGATATTCCGTTCTTTTTATATATGTTAGCTATCGATTATGCAGATATGTGAAGCTCAGGAAGTTGGCGATGAAACATTACAGCCCTCTATGCTAGAGAGAAATGAGCCCAGTATTTAAGGGTCTTATCATTAATAAGATAGTCAATATGATGTTGCTAAAATTTTCGAGGTCTTTTAGGCTTAGAATTAAGCTGCTATCTCTTTAAATTCAATGCTAATAGACAGTGAGACCTCACAGTTGCAGGAGATTTATGAAGTAGCCTTGCTATTGATGTATAATTAAGAATAGGTCTGAGTTGATCACCATATTAATCACATCCATAACGCAACTTAAACAATAAATCTATATACTCACTGTCATAAACTGACCCCAAACCTCTCATTTACTCACTTAAAATACTAATATTTAAACATTAAACCCCTATATAACCCTATTAAAACCCTAATAAAGTATGCACTAATAGTCTACTTTTATCAATCAAAAACTCAATCAAACTACTGAAAGGGTTTTGGGGTTTTGAATGTCATATCAACAAATAATTATCAAAAATAAGTCAAATAAGTGGGTTATAGCAATAAACTATTATCATAAAAATAAACATTAAATTATATAAACCATAGCATGGACAATAACTACTTATAAATTTCTTGTTTTTTTTAAAAAAATAAATGAATAGAGAGATAATCCATAATAAAAATAATATCTTCCATATTGTATAAATATTAAGAGCATAGTATTTTTTAATTTTTCAATAAATATATTGTTGAACTTAATATTTATATTAACTAAAATAATATAGATTCTAAACTAATTTATTCAAAGAATTCAATAGAAATATTTAGTCGTTTTAAGAAATTTATGTTAAAATTTTAAAAATACTAAAATTAGAAATATTCCAAAATCTATCAAATTGGGTAAAAATTTGGCTCATATTTATAAAGTTCTCATTATAATCAAACAAAATATACATGTTTAATTAAAATTAAAAAAATTTTATTAAAAAAATTAACAATTTAAAATATTTTAAGCAACATATTAAAAAAATGGGGCAAAAGAAAGAAAATTGGTTACTTTCGTCCCATTTTTTATCATTACAAAAAGTTTCTATTAAATTTTACTTTGCTCTCACTAATTACCATCTTTAGTATTATCAAATATAAGTATTTATGTACATAATTTTTCTATTTCATATAATTTTGATAAATGCTTAGATTTAAACTGAGCCTAGAGGCCCATTAATGCTGTCTCCCTTCGAAACTTATGACTTGCTCTTCGTGAGAGATACCATCAATAACTTAAATTTTGACAATGAAATTCTAAGTTCAAATGTGGAAGACCTTAAGAATGGTTTTATGTATCTCTATCAGAAGCACAAAGAACTCTAGCATCAGTATAACAAAGAATCTCAAAATCAGATAATAGTTGAAAATTATCGCAAAAAAGTAGCTGAACTTTTGTTTTAGAATGAAAAGACCGAAGCTGAAAATTTACAATTAAAATTGAAGTTTTAGACTATGCACGAAATCATGTAATCAGCCATTTAAGAACAGTTTTACTCTATGTAAGAGGATTAAGACCTGATTTTACAGCTTTAAACTGAAAATGAAAAGCTCAGAGAGTTGATGAATATTGGAGAGCAAATTCACACTGATATAAATATTGAGGAGATTCACAAGATACTAGAAGAAAGTGAAAAGTAGAAGGAGAGTTTTGAGTACTAATAGTTGTAAACTGAAAGTATGAGAAAGATGCAGGAGATAGAAAAGATCAGGATGGAGCTCACATAAGAGATTGAAGAACTGTTAAGACAAGAGTTTCAAGAGAAGTTTATGTAGTTATCAGAATAAACAGCTTAAATTATGAAGCAAGCAAGTGAGAAAGAACTGAGAATAAACCCTTATAACAAAAATACTTAGATTATTCAAATATTAATTAATATATAACAATTGTGTAAGTAAAGTTAATAAGCGAATTGATAATGATAAAATAGAATTGAATCATTAAATAAAAAAAAAATAAATAAATATATAATATGACATTCAATAATTAGACCAATAGAAACTGATTAATATCAGAATTCCACCTTTCTCAAAACTTCTAAGCTATTTTTGACTTTGTGAGTTTTTAATACTTAAGCTGAATATTAATAACATACATAATTACTTAAACCCATAGATCAAGAATTAAGAGATTTATTTATAAGGGAAGTTAATTGATTTTTCAAATTAATTATTCCCGAGAATTTTATAGAAAAGAGTAATATATGCAGTTCTTTTATGTTACCTGCATAGTGTTTTTTGAATTGGGGAACTCTATTGAAAAGTAAGAATTCTGCGATAATATAATACATATGCACAAAAAGCGATTATATTAATTCAAATATGACCAATAAAAATTGCGAAGAGTGTAGTCATTTTAAAGATGTAAATGTTCAATAAAAGTTGTTTTTAATAAAGTGTTTTGAGTATGAATTAAGGCTTTTAAGTATTATTTTTAGTGTCATTCATTAAATAGTCTGTGATTTATTTGTAACTTCAGGTTAGAGGAAATCTTAAAGAGAAAGATAATTCTACTTCTCTCGTCACATAAACCCGAGATTAGATAAACTTAAAGGTGCTGGATTCTTTGACCCTATTGATAATTTCTATTCATAATTTCTGAACAATTTCAGACATTTGCTTTCGTGTCTGCTGTCTTAAACTCAAATTTGTGGATTGATCAGTGAATTTATTAATAAATGCAGATTTAGATATATACAAGCTCTTTGACTTGTTAACTCAGGGTCTGCGTGCTTTTGCATGCGCAAAATTTCGAAATCTCTTATATTTTTCATAAATTCACTCTTAGTATTGACTCGTTTAACATTCCATCCTCCATCTAAATGTTATTATTCAAACAAGTAGTGTTTCTTACTTCAATCTTAGTGTCATTGAGGGTAATTTCACTGATACTGTGTTTTCATTAGCAATATTTGAATACTTTTCCGAATTGCATGAATAGAGTGGTCTTCTGCATACAGCTCAAAGAAAATCGCTGAAATACAATTATTTAAGAATTCTTAAATAATAATTTTTAATTTATTTGTACAAATAAATAGTTTCAAATTATAGTAAATTAGATTATAACCACATTATATCAATTTGGTATAAAATGTTTTTAATATATTGTAAAACGATTATAATATAAAGAAATACTTTTTAACTGGACTTTTTTAAGTTTTTACCAAACTGATATAATGTGGTTATAATCTAATTTACTATAATTTGAAACTGATTTATTTGTACAAATAAATTAAAAATTATTATTTAAGAATTCTTAAATAATTGTATTTCAGCGATTTTCTTTGAGCTGTATGCAGAAGACCACTCTATTCATGCAATTCGGAAAAGTATTCAAATATTGCTAATGAAAACACAGTATCAGTGAAATTACCCTCAATGACACTAAGATTGAAGTAAGAAACACTACTTGTTTGAATAATAACATTTAGATGGAGGATGGAATGTTAAACGAGTCAATACTAAGAGTGAATTTATGAAAAATATAAGAGATTTCGAAATTTTGCGCATGCAAAAGCACGCAGACCCTGAGTTAACAAGTCAAAGAGCTTGTATATATCTAAATCTGCATTTATTAATAAATTCACTGATCAATCCACAAATTTGAGCTTTATATGGAAAATTCAACTATGCTTAATTTTAAAGAATAGTGCCCATTTTAATTTCTTTCATAGTAAAGCAAATTAACAGCTAAACTTTGATGGGCCAAAACCAGGATTTAAAGTTAATAATCAAGTAAACCTAGAATTTTTCTTGCAGAATCTCAGAATTTTTAGTAATAACTGAGTTATCCATAAGAAGAACCACTTATTTAGATCGAGGTTTTTATCAGTTCTCAAAATTAAAATGGTTTAAAAAATTAATATTTTCAAAAAGAACTGAGTCAAAAAATTAATCTATCAAATTACAACAGAAAAATATTTCTTGGGAGATAGAAGAATTAAAAAACATTAAAAAATTATTATCATTGAATTAAGCTTTCAAAAATTTAAAAATACCGTGAATTTTATGCTTAAGTTTTGAAAGTCTAATAAAACAACAGAATAAATTTGTAAATAATTTTTATATAGGTATAAATATAAAATGTGTCTTAAAAAAGACAATCGACTCTGCATATAAAAGAATTGAAAAATTTATTTTAAAATGACAAAAAATAAAAATCATAATAAATAGTCATTATTTCTGCAAAATTAATGTTAAAAACAATTTATTGAATGATCTATTAAAAAAGAGCAGAATATAATAAAAATTTATAAATCAAAATTGTATTCATAAATGAAAAATTTAAATGAACTATTTTTGCAAGAGAAAAGATATAATTCAGTCAATAAGGAATAAAATAAAAACAATGCATAGGAAACATGCTTAATTAATTTAAGAAGTTTCTTTGAGTTTTTGTTTTCATTTAAAGTTTTTAGATACTGCTTTTGTATACTTTTTTATGACATCGTTAAGATAAATCCATAAAATCTCTCGAGGTCTATAATATTTAATTTTACTGGGAAACATAGATTTTATTATTATTCTACTTTCGTGCATACACATCAACTTAAGAATTAAAAAATTTAAGACTATATCCTATATATCAGGATTAAATTAAAGGTCAAATTTACGATATAGGTTTGCTATGCTAGTACTTTTGTCAAAAACTATTCTCAGAGTTTTGAAGCAACTAGAAATTACTCTAATTTTTTTGGAATTCAATGATTAGAAATAATATTCAACATTTTAAGATTAAATTATTCTCTCACATATCCATTTACACTTAAATTTCTGTTTTATTTGTTATTATAGATCTATTAAAGTGAATCGAGATTCTCTCCCTTATGGTTGACAATGAAGTCGGTTGGATGAGTCAACTATCTTCTCTTACCATTTAAATTTATTTTACATCATTTTCGTTACTCACTAATGCTCAAGTTGCTTATTCTTTTCTCAGAGAAAGCAAATCTAGTCATCATTACATTTATAATTTGCAATTTCTATCGTTCTTCATTTTGGAACCATTCTTACTCTCTTGAATCAATTGGTATTGATTAGTTCAGGACTTATTGTACTAAATTAGAAAGTTATATTTAGCATGAGGCTATCTTCCTTAAGTTAGAGCACCGAAATGAGAATTCGCAAGAAGAAGATATCTGATGTTATTAGGTGGAGTCATTTCTTCACAGGAGACTATAGTAAACCCCAAAAACCCGAAACCCCATGAGTTGTAAGCTGATGATAGCATATAAGAATTTTAAGAGTAAATGTAAGTAGATAGTTTTTGAAATGCATCAGATTGATAATTGTTAATCAGATTGCTCAATAATATGAATAAGATTTTTGCTTTCCTAATCATGAATATATGTTTTGTTGTCAATTTTAATGATTAGAATGTTCACGTTTCCTTAAATTTACTTTTTGATTGTCTGCTCAGTTGAGTTATATTATAGCCATTCTCTTACTTATTTTGTTTACTGTTGCATGCTCTAACTCTTAAGTATATTTTAGTTTTATAGAATCTGTTGCTATATTTGTTAGCCTTAATTTTATTAATCAAGTTTCTCAAATTTTGAGATGCGATTATTCGCGGACTTCACATTATCCTTTATAGCATTCAAGCTTTCAGCAACACCTTGTTTGTGGTCTACCATGATCTTGTTGACCTGGTCTATTACGTTTTTAATGTTTTTATCGACCATTTCGTATTGATGATCGTGGTTGGACTGAGATTGGGTTATCATTTCAAGTTAACTACTATACTTATCAGACAATTCTTTTATCCGGTTATTAGCGCATTCAATTGATTTTATAAGAGTTGGTATTTTCTTCATGTACTCTCCTAACATGGCTGGTCAATGACTCCTGGCTCGCAATCCCAATAGTGGGTGCAACACTCTTTACATCAGCGACCAAAATCTTGAAGGCTTATTCTATCTCCTCTCAGCCTTAGCAAACCAGTTCTGAAATCGCTGGAAGGTCAATATTTTTAAACTTCTCCTTGACCTCTTGTCCCTTGTTTACGACTTCAGCAATTTGATTATTTTGCTTTGCTAGCAGATCAGTCTCCAGAATTTCAGGTACTTTAATGAGTAGTCAATCATAAAGATCTTTCATAGTTTGTGGTCAGCTCTTCAAACCTTACTGTGATAAGCTCATCAATTTGATTTAACTCAGGTAAGGTGGTGTCCGTTTAAGAGTCTGTGACCTCCTCTTCCATGTGTCTCTAGTTTGAGGATAAGGATTGTGCCTCAAATGCTGGCCCTAACCTTTTATTGATTCCTATTGACTTACTGAGGATTTTTAATAATCCATTAAAGGCTTTGTTTATTGTTTTTCATTTATAATTTAGCTTGTCTTTGGAATACCCTTCTTCTGATGTGATAAAAGAGATTTAGTGGGTATATTGCTTTTACTTTCTGATTTCCTGGCATTTAAAGTGTTGATAATCCATTCCTTATTGGTCTTAATAACTTCGGGTCCGAAACTTTCTTACAGCTGTATTTTGACTTGCTTGTAACACTTTTTGCCAATAATCCTTTGCTTCTTAAGGAGTTCCATAATACTTGTCCTCTACTTTTCGTACCTCAGATCCGAAAGCTCCTCATCGTTGAAAAGTTCTGCTGTACATCATAAGTCCACCGACTCTTAGTTTGAAAGCCGCCACCTAAAGAACCTTTTTATTTGGTTTTTTTTCTGGATGCCTTGCCCATCTTATTTGCTATTTAATTCTATGTTGTCAACCTATTTATAAGGAATACTGTTGATAGATATAGCAGTGCTCAAATTAAGAGTGTTCTTATTCTGTATGTTGCTTTTTTAATCTGAATTTTACTATGTTTAAATTGCTATTTATAAAAAATTGACTACTATTCTTAACTGCATTAATTTTTATTAAGTAACATGAATTTTGTAAAAGTATTACAAAGTCTTACAAAGTGTTACAAAATTAATTGAAATTATTATCCTAAGTAAAATAAAGAAAAAATTAAGTTTTTTTTTTTACAATTTACACTAATATTACTAGCAACATGAGGGTATTATTGAATTAGCAAATTAATTGAGTATTAAAAAGATCTCATCCTTATTAGTAAAGTCATAGTGTGTTAGATAGGTAGAATTGATTAAGTCAAAATTTGCTTGAAATTCCTTAAGGTGCTTTTTTTGGTAATATTTTGTAAGAGTTTGTAAGAGTCTCAAACTCTCTGAAATACTTTAACTGAGTTAGTTATACTTTTTAAATTCTTGATTATGACTACCAAACATCGATGGGGTTTGCTAAAACATCATAATTTTGAGATTTTTAATAGTAGAGTAAATTTTAACCACCCATGGGTGAATTTTAATTCCGAATATAAAAGTTGACTATACCGTTGAAAGAAACTTGAATGGTTTTAGTTTAAAGGGATATAATTATTTTTAACAGCTTAAGAATTAAAAACTTTAGCTCTCAATTAAGTTCACTCATATAATAAAATTGGTATTATATTAACTAGGCTATGAGCTTAGAGGATTCCCCTCCTGGTCTATGATCCCTCCTTAATGAGTTGCATCACCAACTGCTTATAATTGACAAGTTCTTCAACTTGTCCCCTAAGATCGTTAATTTCATTTCTTACTCTCTGGTTCTACTCCATAAATTTTTACTTAGATTTAGCACCTGGATTCTGACTCTATTTTTCTTCTTCTTAGTTGTGTTATCTAGATTTTCTTTTCGTGCACTGCTTGAGCAAATACGCAGACCTTCCTTTGTTTACTAAATAACAATGACAAGTTATTATAAGCTTACCACTATAAGAAATAGAATTATTCAGAGACTCTATGAATTGTGGCTTCATATGCACTAGATTTTTGTGAGGTATCAAGTCTTATCCTTCTCTATTCTTCGGCACTTTGTATCATATTGTTGACTCCATCTGTATCTAAGGAGAGTAGAATATCTGTAATTCATTTTTGTCTAAATGAAGCCAATCCATTTAATCGGGAAGGTATTTTAAAATAGAGAGCTTGCCTTCAGCGTGCGATAGGAAGTCATATGCTGTCAGACCCTCAATTTGGGGAACAGCTGAAACTATTACATCACATCGTTTAAAGAACTATTGAAATTTACTATTATAAATATTACCTCTTTCTCTCCTGTTAGTATGCTTCTAAAGAATTATTTATTTGAGCAATTCATCTTGGGCAGATACGCCCCACATTCCTATTATAAAAATCGTAAGGCTCTTTTTTTACTCAATTTTATTCCTCAACAAGCTGACATGGATCTCTTGTAAATTATTGTTTGAGAGCATTTGGCAAGTTTAGAGGGGCTGATAAAAAATATTTAATAGCCTGTTTAATAATAATAAGGCTTATTTAAATAAGCTGTTAAATTAATAATTGTTATTAGCTAACTAAATTACTATAGCCCATAGTGAATTATCTATACAGAAATAATTTTAAAATAAAGTTTAATAACATTATAAACAAAAAATGGAAAGTAATATTAAGGAGGGATATAAGCAGCAAGACAAAAGTGAATTTTTCGCATCAGAAAATTTTTTGAACCAATCGAGAATGGAATCATTCAAAACCCCAAAACCCCTTAGTGAGGTTTATAAGTGCTTTGATTTGTAGGGTATAGTTGGGGTCTTATTGGAGTTAGTAGAGAAAACGCATGTTTTTAATGAATTTAATGAATATTTATAGAGTATTACTGTACTTAATTCAAACAAATTTTATCTGCTTATCTTTGTGATACCTCTTGAATTTAGCAGTTTGCAGTTGTTCTAGTATATCATCCAATGATTATCGTGGATATGCTGGAGCTTTTACGATGACCATCTCAACTATCTTCTTAATTTCATTGCATATTTCATCTTGCTTAATATGTTTAGCAGCCAAACTTATTGATTATTTCTCATGTTTTGTTCCAAAGTATGACATACTTTCCATATCGCACTCTAAGATAATTGCAGCTACCGCCCAAACATCCCATTATACAGAGCCATTTGTCCATTTCTCTCTTATAGGGAAGTATCCTGGAGTGCCTAAAACCTTAGCTAAAGTCACTATCTCTTGTCTTATTGCTCTGTTGAAATCTATGACTACTACTTCTAAAGGGCAGAGATTTAGCATTACATTTTCTGGCTTCAAATCTCTATGAACATACCCTAGATCATGGAGCTCTTTCACACCCTTAGTCATATCTGTGAGTATCTCATTCAAATCATCAGGATATCTATTATGGTAGAGATACTCTCTTAGAGACATTTCAAACTTCTTGAGTCTCAATGCAATAAAACCATGACCAAGTATAACTCCGTCGACTTAGCTAAGTTCTTGCATTATCTTTTCTAAGCCTCTCTCAGTACTATGTATTCATTTGCAAACTCATTTTAATCAATTGAGATTTTTATTCAAAACGCATTTTACATTCAGGATAGTTAACGACTCTAAGCAGAAAGCTGTTTTGTTCTTATCAGAATGTGCTGTTATATAGCATAAACTCGTAACCCCTATATTAAGTTTATATGATTTGTGTTTTCACAAGTGTGTATTAATGATAATAATTATTGTCTATTAATGATTTGCGGCAAAAGTAGTCTCATAAACATTTTGCGGATGCAAATCCATTTTTAAGTATAAGAAAACTTTTAAACAAAAAAGAGAAAGAGAATGTTTTTTTATATGTTTAAAGTTTAAGTTAATAAGTATAGTTATTAGTATATTAATAATAATTAATAAAAAATGTTTATAATTAAAATCTCATTGAATATTGCTCGTTCTTAATGAGATACTTGAATGGATATACCTTGTATGCGAATTCATCAACAACTATAAGTTTTACCTTGTTAGGTACGTCAATATTCAAATAGTTTTCAATACAGCTGCTTATGTCGACTGCATTTAATGCAGGTATATACATTGCTCTCTCTTATAAGCATGCAATATACATACCATTTGCTGGTTGGTTCATTGACTCAAACCGCTTCTATTTCTTAAGTCTCTCCTACTGTTCTATTTGTGAATCATGAGAGTTATTTTTTCTTTTAGCAGGTACAAGCTTTTAAGTTTCTTCATCTTTAATCAGGAATTCGCTTCGATGATGCTTTTGCATATGTCTCTTTACTTTAGCTGAGTGCGTATAAGACTTCATGCAGGTAGTGCATTAGTATTCTAGTTTATCATGGTTGAAGTAGATCTTAGCTCTACCAGAGTACCTCTTTGATGTGTCTCTTCAAGCTAGACTCAGTTGAGAAGAAATTTTAGCAGTCTTCACATTAAAATGTTTTAATTTTTTCTATTGGTTGCTGTTCCTTATCTTCCTCAAGCAATTCAACTTATGTTTAAACTCCCATCTCTGCACTCTACTTCTTGTTTTAAACTTAAATTTTAAAGACCTCATCTTCAAACTCTAGAGCTCTTAGCTCTACCTCCTTTTCAATATAAATTACTTCTGGTTTCTTGGAGGAGCTAAAGTTGAGCAATGATTAACCTGTTCCAAGAGAAACTGCCTTACGATTTAAGTTAGCCGCCATGTTTAAATTCAAATTTAAATTTCTATTATTAATAAGTAAAAACCTCACTGGCTATACTAACTTTGTATAGGAGCTGGCACTGCAACAACAATGGTTGATTCTTAGGTGTTAGACATCATATTTATACTTAGTTTATAACCATAAATTTTCTAATTTTATGCTTAATATTTTTAATTTTGGTACCAACTGAGAATTAATTCAGGTTGGTACTGGTACCTATTAGGTTTTGAACCATTTTGGAACTTTTCCATTAAAACCTCATTAGTTTAAAACTAGG
>ARYC01009027.1:0-17823 GCA_000711775.1 Oxytricha trifallax | reverse complement strand
AGAAACCAAACCCCTTTATGGGTTAGTTTAATATGTAAAATTATTCATTCATTTAAATCTAAAGCTTATTTATAAACATTCATTCTTCCTTCTCTCACACAGACTGTTGTCTTATCTATGCTTACTCTCTTGCAGCTACTCTGAATCAAGTCTACTGTATCTATAGGCAAGTCATGCATTAGATGATATAGCAGCAGTTTCTTGTAGTGGGTCTTTATATAACTCCAGTAGAATTCAATTCCATTAAATTAATGGCTATAAGGAACATTGTATACAGGAGTAATGTTTAACTCTTCATAAGCTTTCTTAGACTCCTTAGTCTTATGAACTGAGAGGTTGTCAACAAACAGGATGATCTCTTAATCATTGTATTTATCTCTCAGCTTATGTAGGAACTCTATGTACTACTCTCGCTCAATAGAGCGAGGATGAATAACATAACTTTCTAACCCAGAGTCTTCACTAATACCTGCTAAAATTGCATGGGTTACAACCTTTACTTTCTAATCGTAGACTTCTATATTATCATACTTCTTATACCAAGACTTATTAATAAAGGTGTTGAAGGTAAACACAGCTTCATCAGCGTGTATGAGCTTGATGTTATTGACAATAGCCGTCTGCATTTAATCATATATATAGTTTAAATTATTACTATAAAATGGAACTGTAAAATCAATCACTCTCTTCACTCTGTTGACAGTCTTGAAAGTAATACCATTTCTTCTATAAATGTTGGCTATAGTTTATGGAGAGATACGCATGTCAGGAAACTTGAGATGAAACATTACAGCTCGCTAGTCTAGTGGAAAGTATGCCCAATACTTTAAAGTCTTCGAATCACAGAGGTAGTCAATATAGTGCTGTGAGAACTTTTATTTTCTTGCAGGATGCTTTCAAGTGCCTGAAGTATAATGCTAAACAGCCAACAAGCAATGATACCTAACTGTTGAGGCACTCTTGCACAGGAGCTTTGCTATAGCTGTATAATTCATTACTGGTTTGACTTAGTCTATATTAATACTCGTACCATACCTAAGCTTAAGCAGTAAATCTAAATATTACTCATCATTTATAGACCCTAAATTTCGCTAATTTCTATTTCTCATATTACAAATTGGCCTAATTTCTCTACTAACCCCAATAAGACCCCAACTATACCCTACAAATCAAAGCACTTATAAACCTCACTAAGGGGTTTTGGGGTTTTGAATACCAAATCTTCCATTGATATGACCTAGGAAGAATTAAAAAGATACAAATCAAAATGCGGTACTAATTCATTCAAATAACTTGAAAAATCTCTTTTCTTCCTAAGAAATCTGGAAGTAAAGAGAAAGGTATTCACTTGAAAAGAAAACTAGAATGCACTCATCTCCTATAGGTGACATCTTGAGGACATAGTCAGGGGAAAGGTAGGTTGACACTAGCAGGACCACACAAAAACAAAGTATATGCAATAGAAATCTACGAAAAATACAGCTACTAATTCAACTCCAACAAAGAAATCTATATGGAAATCTACTACGACTATATAAGGGTACTGACATATGTAAGAAAACAAACAAACCAACAACAATAATTCGAAGGAGGAGAGATGGAATCCACTCCTGAGAATCCATCTAACATAAACGGTAACTCTGACTGGCAGAGTTACTTAAGTCACTATACAGTTATAGTAATGAAGACTGGGAGGACTACTGAATAAGTCCGACAAGCAAAAATCGAAGCTGAAAGAAATTCGTCGCGCTGACGACTATAGAAAAGAAAGAGACTCAGACACTAACACAATTTAAATAGTTTTATTAAGTTTTAGTTTGAATTAAATTAAGACTAACCACACGTAAAAGGACTTAATCCTTAACAATTATTCTTAGGGCCTTAAGCCCTAGATGTGAGTTGATTATTATTATAATTATTATTATCATTTACTTATGATATCAATAAATTATTCATACAAACATTGATTATTATTGTACTCTATGAGATAATATTAATATTTTTCACAATAAGACTTTCTTACATTTTTTCTTAATGATTATTTTTCTGGTAGCATT
The DNA here is from genome assembly GCA_000711775.1 of Oxytricha trifallax. Lineage (NCBI taxonomy): Eukaryota > Ciliophora > Spirotrichea > Sporadotrichida > Oxytrichidae > Oxytricha > Oxytricha trifallax. The sequence goes on along the minus strand of ARYC01009027.1, from coordinate 15,766 downwards.
AAAGGGTTTTATTTATTTTAAGATACTGTTTAAATTAATAGTAAGTTGCTTTTGAACTTTGATATGTTTCTGTAATTACCTACACTCAAATTCATAAGTGTGAAACCACTTGATGAATAAAATTTAAAGAGAATTTCCATAACATTTGCGTTTTACATTCTTTAGTTTGTTAAAGCAACTAGCAAAATCTGTACTTTAGCACTTTGCCAAAAGCTGTTTCTTGCCCATTAATATTACATTTTCATAATTGCTCTGGTTTAAAAGTATATTGAACAATGGATTTTACTTTTATTTGTAATCAACTGTTAGATTAATTGTTTCTTATCGAATACAGCAAAAAGGATGAATAGATATTGTTAAGTAAAGACTCATGGAGCATATTTTATATTGTACTTTAAATAATTGGGTAATATAGTGTTTAATGTAATCAATTTTATAATAATTATTATTCAAAATAAATTGTGATGTTATGAATGAGTGAATAAAATATAGTTTAACCAATGTTTTAACTATTAACATTAATAAGAATGAAAGTATTACGTAAAAATAGTACAATTGGAAGGATTATTTATAATTGTTTTATTTGGCATTGATTGTATTTCAAAACACATCTGAGCTGCTTATTTATTTAATCATGATATTTTAATTTGATTATTGATAAAATACAAAATATTAATAATTAATTTAAGGGAAATAAAATAAAGCTGATACAAAGATGATAATTTAAATATAGTTTTAACTTATAGCAATATGTCTTAATTAGTGCGATGATAAATTAAGACTATAGTTTTTTATCTACTAACTGTCTTATATTTATTTTTATTTTTTATTTAAATAACTATTTATCATAGAGTTTTCCTAAATAATTTTAATTAAGCTAACACTAAATTGAATATCATTATCAACTTTATATACTATATATTATAAATGTGCTATAAAAATGCATTACAATCACTTTTTCTCATTATAAAGAAAATTTTGTTATTTTAGTGACTTGATTTATTTTTATAGATATTCCTCCTTTAAGTAAGTATAAATTATGAAAAATCAGCAAACATATGATGTAAATATTCTAATAATTTGAGTTTAAATTACTTAAATTTACAAAAATAAGTGAATGACTTACGAGATTGAGGAGAAAGATCATGTTTATTAGTGATACATTTTTAAATAAGAGAGTATAAATAATTTCTGTTTTTATATATTTTTGAATTAAATTTAAATTCTAAAAATTCATGATCGATAATACAGTTTATTTAAGCGATAGATTACTTTTGCTAATTACCTATAAGATAATATTTTCAAGTTAAATTTCCTTACATTAGCGCCTTCTTAAGAATTAATATAGTGTAGTATTATAGTGTCATAGTACTTTCAACTCAATAGAATAAAAACCGATAAATTTATTTGTTGTTTCTAAAGTTAGTGCAATCTAAATTAATTGTGGGATACTACAGCTTTTAAGATGTTTTGATCTTTAAATGTATCCTTGCTTACCTTTCTCTGATAATGCTTGCTATTTTTAAATAAAAAGTTTTCCTATAAGATGTAATTCAAACAAAGAATTTGAAAAATTAGTCTTACCACCAGTAATTTTGAATGACTAGGGATTCTAGATGATGGAAAGAGGCATTGGGGAGTAACAGGAAAATGGAAAAAGGAAGATTCTGGTGAAATATGGAGAATAATACAGGAGTGATAACTCCAACAAGTTGTCAAAGTAGAATGAAGCACTGCAAGAATTGAGTAATGCTTAATATTGAGAGAAAATTAATAGGACTAGAAATGTAAGATACTTGAAGGGCATTAGGAGGCTACACAGTATTATAGAGGCGTAAAATTAAATCAGAGATCTCGTTATTGAGTAATAGGAAGGGATTTTAGAGTTACCAAATTACGGAATATGGCAGCTGCAGATTTGGATGACAGCGGAACTCAATCAACACTTATCATAAATTGTTATGTTTTGAAGCTCTAAAGTTAACCAGTTTTTCAGGTCTTTTAAAAAGTTTGACTGAACATTTAAAGGTACAACCTTTATTTTAACCTTGAGGTTGGATACAACAAAATGGAGATCAATAGATCGGGGATAACGATAAAGATAAGAAGAAATGGTGAGAGTAGTAAAACAATAGTGAGATGATATGGCATCTAGATAACTAGGAGATGGGAGCAGACTTGATAAGCTTCAAAGAGTAAGCATATGGATAAAATGATATAGTCTAGAAAAAGGGCCCAAGAGTAGTAGTTGAGCAAGAATTCATGCATTGAGTGGAAAATTCAGCCAGATCGTCTAAGAGGCTTCATGAGTAGAAAAGTATTTATACAAGAAAGTTACTTAGCCAATACAATAAGAATAAGATGAAACTGAACCTAGATGGGGGTCAACAGAATAACAATGATGATGAAGCTAATGCTCCATCTATTAAACAACAAAGAGGAGGATGAACATCACAGACTGACCTAAGAAAAATAATATGAGATATGAATACGGGTAACCGCCTTAGTGACAAAATCACAATTCTCTGACTTTAACAAATATATATATATATATATATATACTTTTTGGCATATCCAAAACTGTAATTTAATTTAGCAATTTTTTAATTGCCTTTAGTATTTTCTTATTGCTAATATATTAATTAATAACGATTTAGCATAAATAATAAAGATTTGCAATAAAACAAAAATAACATAGCATTAAGTGTTTAATTATTGACATAATTTTTTATTATGACTCTTTTTTAAAAAGAATATAGATATAAATTAAATCACTATTGCTGCTTTTTTGTATGATAATTGCTCAGTTAAGAGAGTTTCATAAAATATATATACATATATGTGATAATTCATCGCTATTTCAAGCGAATTTCTACTATCTTTTTAAAGTTTTTGTCTTTATTTTTCAGATGTATTGAACTTTTTCTGGAGTTTTCTTTGAGATTAATTAATTATAGTCAAGATTCTCCATAAAATGAAGAAATAATTGTACAATTTACTTGAAGATATATTTATAATATATTATATTATAAATAAAACTTTCTATTTTAATAGAGACTTGTTATAATCGTTTATTTTATTTATTGATTATTTTGATTATGTCATAAACAACATAAGCTTTACGATTATAACGATGATAAAGTCACTTATACTATTCAATATATTAGTATGCTGTTAAACTCCCCAATTAGAAACTAAAACTTATAAAATATACATGGCATTATTCTCAATTGTGATTTAATATTAAGCAAGTATAATTGAAATGTGGAGGTAGTTAGAAATATATTAAAGAAAGCATAAAATTAGAAAATTCCCAGATTTATTCTTTAGAAACGTGAATTATTTTTATCATATTACCTTCTAAATTACTCATATATTTACAAGGAAAGGCAATAGTTCTCTTTATTCAAGAACGATAAATTACTTAATAAATTGCATAGTGCAAAGAAGAGTGTATAAACAGAAACACCTTTTACCATTTCTTTTTGTGAAAACGGGAATTCAGAACCAATCGAGACCTTCTTAGAGACCATCTCCAGTAACGGATCAAGTACTTTGGATGAACCAGGTTTTACCTTAAATAGTGTGGAGATTGAGTTTATCAGTGATTTCTTGGCAGGTCATAGCGTCTGTAAAATCTTGTTTGTTGGCGAATACCAAAAGTATTCCTACATTAATTTCTCCTCAGCGATTATCTTGTGAAGCTCTTATCTAGCATCATCAATTCTGTCTCTCTTGTTAGAATCAACAACGATGATAGGACCTTAGGTGTTCTGGTAATAGTGTCTCCAGAGGAGTTTGATCTTGTCTTGACCACTTACATCCAACATTGTGAAACTTAAGTTCTTGTATTCAAAAATCTCTACTCTGAAGCTAATGGTTAGTATTGCTGTGACTACCCTCACCGAGCTTGATCTTATATAGGATTGTGATCTTACCAGCTGCATCGAGACCCATCATGAAAATACTGAATTCTATCTTCCCAATTAGTCTTTATCAGACTTTAGAAAACATTAAACCCATTTTCTAAGTTTGTGATTGTAATAAAATTTGATTTATATTAATTCTAATTTTATGCTTTCTTTAATATATTTCTAACTACCTCCACATTTCAATTATACTTGCTTAATAGTTAAACTAAAATTATTATGATTGTTAAAATACCACTGTGCTATTGTATTATGTCTATCTGAGTACTTAAATTCCTCCAACCTTAAATTGATTATTTGGACTGAATATACCCTTTTAATGCCTCACTCTTCCTCCTCCTTTACCCAGCTTTCTTAATTATCAGTTTCTTTATCATTTCCACTTTATTCTATTCTTACATCTTCTTCCTAAATTTTCTTATATATATATATATTTATAATAATTTATTAAAGATTTACTCAGTATATTTTACCTGTTATAATTACAAATTTACCTGTGATTAAATTACAATTATTGATTCTTATCGGATTACATCATAAAACAATAGTTAAGTAGATACGTACTTAAAACAAGTTTGAGAAAAGTCAGGTAGAAAGTCATAATGATTGGGGAGATAACAAGGATAAAGCAAGAAAATGGAAATTTCAGTGAGAGATAAGCAACAGAGACAATGCAGGAAATTATAGATATAATGTTACATGATTATTTATTTAATTATAATATGAAATAAGACTATATAAGTGTATTAATAAAAAGAAGATATGCATAAACTGTAGAAATAAACAAACCATCTAATTGTAGAATTGAACACTGCAGAAATCGAAATCCTCTAAGGACATATGGCAGGATAATATTCAAGCAGCATAAAAATAAATAGCTTAATGAAGCAGTACATAAACAACTAAATAGTTATATGAATTGTTTAGATTTAGACAAACTGCCCTGCTTGTTCAATTTATTGCCATAAATTTATGAATAAATCCAGTAAATTTAACTAGAATATAAATAAAATATAATTTTATTCAAGTAAATGTGTAGATCTATAGAATTTTCAAAGATGTGCAATGAAACATCCTAAATATCTATATTTTAGCAATAGTCACATACTGCTTTCCTCCCAAGATGAAAAATTGATAAGGCTCATGATTCTAAAGGACTTGAGCAATGCAATTTCAAAAGATGCAAATAGTAGAAGCACAGTTGGATTAAGTTAATTGGTTTAAAGTTTTATTACTTTTGATTATTATTTATCAAATAAGCAATAACAATATTTACTATGACATAATTTAATAATTATTATAAATAAAAATGAAGCAAATCAATTAGTTGAGCCAAATAACAATAGAATAACGGCAATATTAATGATAAACTACCTTGTGCTTGAACTATCAGATGAATCAATATTTGAAATGTCCGCCAAAGAATAGACAAGCACTCAACAATATCACTTCATGTTCATCCAGAATTTATTATTTGAGTTCATTGATGTTTTATGTAACTATCAATCAACTACTATTTCATCACTGTAAACGTAAATGATAATGATAATGTAATTAATTAACTTGGCAGCGTAATAATCACAGTGAGGAAGTTTAAAATGAAGAGAAATAATGAATTAGAGTGTCCAGCTAATCTGTCATCCAGAATGAATTGGCCGCAGAGAATGAGGTTAAAATAGCAATGAGTGAATGATCACAGAGGATTCAATAGAACAATGGTTTCATAGAAGTAGAAGAATATCGATTCAATTATAGAGGAATATTGTAGTTTAATAATTATAGAAGGGATATAAGAAAACAAATAAATTATAATATATATAAATTTTCCAAAATTCTATACTCATAATTAAATTAAGAATAAATGTGACGGTCAAATTAAAAGAATATTAAATTATTGATTACAATCTTTATGAATTTATTCAAATTTAATTTTATGATAGTTTATATATCATAGGCTATTATCCTAATATCAATAATAGGAGTCGAAAAGTATTAATTTGTAAAACATTTTATATCAAGTAACGATATTAAGTTAATAATTGAATAAATCAAATCATTAAACGGTTAACAATGATAATTATTTATTAAATTAATCTTATCTTGCTAATAATAAATACTAGGATTGATAATAATAATAGACACTTTATTACTTAATAATGGTTAAGAAATAATAACGAATAAACATTAAGCTATAATGTTTATAATATCATCGTAACATACTTGTCATCGCTAATATCCTTTTTTAAATCTTTATTGAATCATCATTAATTTTAACCATGGCAAACAATAGTCAAATTTTGTTTGCTTTATCTTTAACATTGCTGTTAATGAAGCATTTTGTTGGATGTTTGATGAACGAATACTCATTTTAAACCATATCTAAAAACACAAACGCTATGCTTTTGTCAATAAATGCTTCAACAACGGCTTAAGAGAGCTTGAGGAAAGACCACTTAATTTTCATAGTAGATGGGACTAATCAAGGAGTAGATGACTCAACAATCTTCCTTGGTTATGACACTTCAGATTCTCAGACCAAACAGCTGAAGATGTCCTATTAACTTTATATGTTGCTTTGACCTAGATCAACAACTCTAATGAGCTAAATTATTAGAGACACTGCTTTCGTCTACATCTCTACTTCTATAAAAAAAAAAGCGTTAGCATCTTGGCACTTAGGTGATTTCCATCTAAGAGGAGAAGAAAATGTGCCTGTTCATCGTTGTTTGCTTATTTTAGTTATAATTTAAGTACTAAATAGGGCCCCAATTCTTACCTTGAGCATATCCCTTAACAGCTATAATTGATGCTAATCATTCAGCATCGAATCTATGGATCTAGTAGAGTCCAAATCATTCCATTTAGGCGCCGTTAACGCAAGTTAAAGTCTTTGCTTTACATTCTGAGTTCTTTTTCCTTCTAAATAGAGATAGACTGTGTGCGAATTAAAGATGGTCGTTTATATCATTTGCATGCTTTAAATGAACTGTTCTCTCAGAATCATGTTTACCAGTAGTCAGGCTATTTTTGGGTTTAGCCTCATAGGTCATCATTGACTCTTTACTGAAATTGAAATTTATCCCCAGCGACAGCACGAAGAGCAAAAGCAACACTGAGGACATTGTCAAGGATGGCTCAGAGTAGTCTTGCATTTGTAGGTAGGGCTTAGCCATGGAATATCCCTTTAACAGTTATCTAAAATAAATATATATTAATTCTGAATAATAATATAAACTTCCTTAAATAATAGTCATTAAAATTTGTTTGCTTTTTGATTTGTGATGGACGCCATTTATATTTATATTAGTACTCTTGTTGATATATAAAAAGCAACCAAACATCTTTGATATAATTAATACTTAAATTAAGTTTTATCAAGTTCAAATTCAAATTCAACTCATCATTTTATATACCAGTTATACTTTAATAATTAAAATAAATTGGCTAATTAAATTATAGTAAAACTACATTAAACTAGGAAGTATATTATATAAATGAGATAGTAAAATCATTCAAAAATTTGATAAGTACTTGGAAATATTAGCTGTACTTTAAAGTTTGAATATCTCAAGGAGCGTAAAAGACTGACAGTTTGAATTGTTATAGATTCTTCTTAACCTGTAATAGTTGGATGATTAATTTGACATTACCTTAAAAACTTAAAACGAGCGAAAAGCATTTATCTAGAAAGAATTACATTGAACTAATAAAACAGTATTGTAATTTATTTAAGGTATGAATCATTAAATTCTTACTAGCAAGTTAGGCATTGCTTTAAAGAATTCTTGCTTAGGAGGTGCTTGAATATTATCCTCAATTTCAATGATTCTTTTGCATTGACATTATAGTCGATTCTGCCTAGTAAGTAAGCTAATTCCTTCTAAGAATCTTTAACCAGGTGGGGCCTACTATAATATGGTATGCATGCTGTTAGAAAGGCTAAAGGTAAATCACAGCATTGATAAAAGTAAGAACTGGCTTAAATTATCAAGCGTTACTAAGGTTATGAAAATATTAACCTTATAATTTAACTATTTGTTATTAAAAATATATCATTGATCAATTTTTTATTAATAACTTATTCCAATCTTCGCATATTTAGTGGAAATATCATAATTATTGCTAAAATTAGCTTTTCATTGGAGGTTATATCAAAGAAGTTGAAAATAATGTCCTTTTTGAGTGATCATCATATTGACCCTTTTTCAAATGTCATAAAATAATCAAATGTAATTATTGAGAAAGAAACCATCAGTAGATTGTATTAGTATCTCACAACAGATGAGTATGGTTCCTAGCTTAGTGTTAATGAATTGAGAAAACTTATCGAGTGTTACTAGATTCTTAATACTTATTAATGCTATATATTCTGTTAAATTTTATTACTATTAAGTAATAATTCTTTAATTTAAATTTGATGAAATTTATTACTACATATAAAGATATGGTATAAAATTTAATCTACTTTTTATTGTCTGAATATTCAAATTTGCTAATTTCCCCTTAATTAATTCATTAATTCAAATAATAAGTCTAATATCTTTACATCTTAATATCTAGCTTTCCAAAGTGAATATGTTCTATGTTTAGTTATATATGAAAGTATATATTGAATTAAAATAGGAGTTTTTGAAAAGTTTAATTTAAATTTGAATTAATCTATAATTATTATAAATATTCTGTTGCTTTTCAATTTTAACACTAGGGTCTTATATATATATATATATCGGGAGTCTTCACAAAACAGAAAGCAGCCAAATCTAAAAGGTCAGTATCTAAACATTCTAATAACATTAATCATTTTTAAGTTTTATTCCTAACTGTATCTCTAGCTATACTCCATGCAAGACCCCCACTTATTATCCATTGATGACCATTAGCAATACATAGACTCGCCATCAGTGCAGCTGTCACCCTCCGAGCTGCCCCCGGAGTGGAGAGTGACCAGTAGCAGGGTCTTTGATGAGCTGGCAGGGGCTGGCCCCCAAGTTGACATGATTGCTGGAGAACATCAGACATCAAGACCTTAACATGAAGAGCATTTTAGACCTAATGCCGACCCTCTACGACTCACACACTATCTACTGCCACCGGGACCGCATCCAGCAGATCGTGGAGTGCCACCTTGCCAGGAGGCGGCTGACAATCGCGTTGAGGATGCCAAGCAAGAAGAAGGAGGAGGCCATAAAAGACTTTAATATTAAGGAAGAAGTCTAATACTTATCACTTACTACAAAGGACGCGCCCAAGGCAAGAGGTGGGGGCCCTATATAGTACATGGTCGACAACCAGCGACAGATATCCACGATTAGTAGACACCTGTTCAAAGCCGGCTTATAGAGCTTCATCTCAATTCAAGTACCAAGACTGCCTGATTGATGCAAAGGGTATTTGGGTCATAGCAGTTAGCCAACCTATTGAGCTCTTTGATGTAGTTGGCCCAGAAGATTCAAACTGTAGTTCTAGGTTACGACTTCTTCAGATTCTCAGACCAAACTGCTAGAGATGTGATTTTGACTTTCCATGTTGCTTTGAACTGTGTAGGATTGGCAAGGCAGTAACTACTAGAGGTAATATTAGCGAGTCGGATTTTTTAAGATTGTGTTAGCGCCCTCTGGGTTATAAGCAAGTGTATTTTAGATGACAGTTTGAACACTCAAAACAAATGCCTTTTTGCAATAACTTAAGAGTTTAATGAAATTTCTTAATCAGAAACGATTGTAGCATCTTGAACGACATCATTTAAGATTCCAGTAACTGATGGCTGGAGGTAATTCAATTCGTTAAGGCAGTAGAATGCCTCAAATTCCTTCATCGCTCCCAAGGTATTCCTGATTGTACTTACTTAATTCCACTTTTAAAGATAAAAGTCTACCTAGAGACTCTACACTGCGATCACAGGAAAGCGATCAAAGCACTAGAGGAAACCTTCTTAGGCCCTGGAGGTAGTGCTGCCCCTTAAGAGGAACAAGAAGCAGCAGACAGAATAAATCAAGCACTCGGAGCCCAGATCTCACGCATGGATATGCAGTGGCTCGGGCAAGGCTTCCTGGGGGCAAAATAAATTAATTTTAGTGAATTAAATCAATTAATCAAAATTTCTATATCATCTATATTAATATTAATTTTATTCTATTTTTAGGTACTCTACCGCATTTAAGCTGTTTTGCGGTAGAGAACCTTAATTATATTAATTATTAAATAAATTAAATTTAAATGCTGTGATATAATATGTTAAGTTTCTATAAAAAGTAATTAATAATATAAAATATAATCTAGAGAGAAAATTAAATAAAAATGTTACTATATTCGGCAAAAACTTCAAAGCATAATCTAAAATAGAATCATAATTCAAATTAATTTAAATTTATTTATGAATTTTATATTATTAATTACTTTTTATAGAAACTTAATTACATATTATATCACAGCATTTAAATTTAATTTATTTAATAATTAATATAATTAAGGTTCTCTACCGCAAAACAGCTTAAATGCGGTAGATTACCTAAAAATAGAATAAAATTAATATTAATATAGATGATATAGAAATTTTGATTAATTGATTTAATTCACTAAAATTAATCTATTTTGGCTCATTGATAGCTTTTTGACTTTCAATTTTATAGGGGTTGGTCCGGCATGTCAACACAAATAAAGATATCATCTTTTCTTGGTCCCTGGGACACTTGTATGAGTTGGAGAACTCATCTCCGTAGAGAGAAACATGGAGAATCACGTGGTGTCCTTGGTAGCTCCCCAGTCGAAGATTTTCCCGTGACTTCCCCTGCAATACTGGTACGTCAGAAATTTCTATGTGAAAAACCCCTGATAAGTTTTTAAAAACTTAAAACCCCCAGCTACTTAATTAACCTAAGCTATTTAACGGCTTAATTTTATTATTTGCACACATTTATTAAAAGATTTGATTAGTTGTAAAACATGGCACCAAAATCCCAACCCAAAGAATCGAAGAAACCCAGAAAGCATGTACTCACCAAGGAAGAGATCTGAGCTCGTTCAATCACTATTCAGCACGTATGAAAGACTAAACCTGATCAATCACTACCGCTCTGAGCTCGCCTCGTACACTGAGCTACCAAGAATCAACGAAGTGATGAGGATTACCAGTGCACCCGTTATGCAAGAGGAAGAGGCAACCATGGCCTAGCACTGGCAGGTGGCAGCCGCTTCGCGTCCGATATCAGGCACTTTCAGGATGATATCGAAAAATCAATGAGGAAGGCAAACGCCGCCAAGTACAGAGAGACCTCCCCACAGTCAAGGACATTTGAGATCAAGGAGAAATTGAAGTATTTCGTTGGGCATCAGAGGACGCAATCATGACCTACTTGAAGAAGATGTACAAGAGGTGCCCACACCTGCCCACTAAGGTTCTGGAGAGCCTCATCAGTGAATTTAACAGCGAAGAGGTGGTTGATAAGGCAACATGGTACAAGAAGGTGATCGCAGAGAAGGCAGATGAGATGAAAAGAAGAAATACTCAAAGGAGTATGTGGAGACCCGTGACAACCTGACATTCTCGCCATGTTTGAGTTCTGAGATGACAGAGATGACAAGCTTACTAAGTTGATTAAATAATTAAGATGGATTTGCATTTGATTATTTTTTCACTAATTTTTACATTATTTTAATGGTTTTGTCATCTATTAATTAAAAAAGCTTAAAAATTTATGCTTTGCGATATAATTATATTAATTTTTAAATAAGAATAGTGTATATATTATGTGCTTATAATGTATTACTGTTTCCTTTATATTATTGAATATTTCCTATAAATCATTATATCTCACAATACTAAAGCAAAAAATATAAATGAATAATGTCAACTATAATTGGCCACTTATGCTCATTTTATATAATATAAATACAGTTTTTTATAATTTAATTTACAGATGATAAATTTCATATATTGGGGAATGTATGCAAATCAAAGTATTATATTTATATGACTTATTAGCAATATTTTTACTAATTTTTGTAGGAAATTAGTAATTTTCTTTTTCATTTTAATCAATATAAACCATTCAAAAAGATCTTTGGTAGATCCCTAATTTCTATTATTCTTACCATTTCATGTTTAACTAAATTAGTTTCAAGTGACTTATGCTATTATTTAATATATCCCTTTATTAATTACATATATCTCTAAGTTAAATACGAAGAATAACTTAATAGATTGATAAAATCTGCTCAACTTGGTTTAATAATTTTTATAATAATATATTGCTCAAATTAGAGAGGTTAGGCACAATGAAAATAAATAGACTTTATTTATTTTATATATTAATTTTAGTCATTGAAATTGATGGAAGAGGCAGGGACACATGTTCCAAAATTGAAAATGGAGAAATTAATATTAATCTCAAGCAAGTATCAAATGAAATAAACATTGAGAGAGGGAGTGGAGTTTCAGCATTCTTTCATAATTGTACAATTATTAGATAATTTTTAAGATATAAAACATGTCTAAACTTGATTTAAAGTATATAAATGATGCCTTTTGTAAAATATACAGATGCAGAAGGTGTAAACAACTATATTGCATAAAATAATGTGAAAATTAAGGTGAATAAAAATTTTAATTAAAAATGATAGTTTGAGTTATTATATGTAGAAGGATTACTATAAAAACAAACCCCGAATATTTATAAAATGATACAGAGTATTGCTTGCGTTTCATGCTTTAATTTCAAATTGCCGTGATTGATCAACTCTTACTTCATCTTATTCATTGTTTGCTTATGAAGTGCTGATAGGTCTGTTCATCAATTGAATGTGTGCTTAAGTCCTCCATCTTAATGGTTTTTCTACCAAGTTTATTGTGGATAAATTCTAAGAGGTTGAAATCCTCATCTTCATCGTCTACGTATTCTAACTCTTCATATATATCTCTTTTGGACTACCCCCAAGGCATCTACCATCTTCATGTTGTCCTCAGAAGCCATCTCTGCCTTCTCTGCATCCTCTGCATCCTCCGCATCCAGCCCTGCATCCTCCTCTGTAGTTGCCATTGTCATCGTCTCTTCTCACGTGCCTCTCTGGCTCTTTTCCTCAGTTACACCCCCATTTACAAGTTTCTCCTCTCCTCTTGACTTACTCATCAGCAGGCTGGTCTCTACATTGGGCATCTCGGCATTTGTGTCAAACCAGTATTGTAGGGGAAGTCACGGGAAGATCTTCGACTGGGGATTAGCCAGGGGCACAACTCGATTCTCCATGTTTCTCTCTACGGATGGGGTCTCCTACTTAGACAAGTATTCCAGGGGACATTGAGCGAGTGCCCTGAGACCCATTACCTTGGCAGTTGGAACGATGATGATGATCTCCTGAACAATATACATGCAGATCCCTCCAGGCTTCTCCCCTTCCTCTAGTGGCCAGTTCTCTTCCCCATGTGTGCGGCGGGATGTCCTTGGCGTATTCCCTTTCTGTTTAGAGGAAATCGATAGAATCCTTATAGCTAACCGTTAGGCACAGGCCAGAGAATCTTCATTTAGTCAGCAGCTTTCGAACGGATCGGCACATTCGTTGAAGGGCACCACTGAGGGCGAGTGACCAGTCTGGGGGAACTCTAATTGAGATGATGTGAACAGGTGTCGATCAATCGTGGATATCTGTCGCTGCTTATTGACCATGTACTATATATAGACCCAACCTCTTGCCTTGGTCGCGTCCTATTTAGTAAGTGATTGGTATTAGACTTCTTCCTTAATCTTAAAGTCTCCAATGGCCTCTTCTCCTTTCTTGCTGGGCGTCCTCAACGTGAATTTCAGCCGCCTACTGGCCAGGTGGCACTCTAGGGCCTGCTGGATTCGGTCCCTGTGGCAGTAGATGGTGTGGGGGTCGTAGAGGGTCAGCATTAGGCCTAAGATGCTCTTCGTGTTGTGGTCTAGATGTCTGATGTTCTCCAGCAAGTATGTCATCATGGGAGCCAGTACTGATCAGCTCATCGTTTGCTCTTGCTGATGGTCAATCCCCATCCCTGGGGGGCAACACGGAGGGCGACAGCTGCACTTATGACGATGTTGGGTATTGCTTGTTGTTGTCCATTGGGTATTTGTAGGGGTCTTGCATTAGCTGGCTCTAGAAATACAGTTAGGAATAATTATTAAGTTTGATTAATGTTATTAATTTGCTTAAATACTCACCTTTGAGATTTTGTTGCTTTCTGTTTTGTGAAGACCCCCTACATATATATATATATATATATATATATAAGTACCTAGTGTTAAAATGAAGAGCAACCAAATATTTATAATAATTAATTAATAATTTGAATTTAAATTTAACTTATTACAACTTCCTATACAAATTTGAATTATGCTTTTATAAATATAAATTACCATCGAAATTTAAATGCTGCTTCTTATCTTTTTGACAGTTTTAATTGCTTTTTATAGAGTAGAGGTAATATGCATATTTAAAGAATATTGACTTATAAAAGGTAAAATAATTATGAACATAATAACTAATATACATACAAAGAAATAATATAAAAACCCTAGTGTATTGAAATTGAGTTGTAAGTATCAATTTTAGAATTAATTAATAAATTACACTTTGCTCAATAGTTTGGCTTTAACAAGTAAAAACATATCAATTCTTTTTTATCAAAAACTTTCATACATTCATTTCATTTTTTAGATATAAATCAAACTTGTATTTCTCATAAAACTAGTATAATGACACTTCTTTGTTATTAATCATGTCAAGATTGCTCCACGAGAATATTCATAGGTCTGATGATTAATTTGTGGGTTTAGATGCACCATTAACTTCAACAACATCAATTAAATCACATAAGATTTTCACTTTAAACTACCGTTAGATTGAAATCTAGCATTTCAGTATAATTTTAAGTTTAATTAGGCGTGTACTTGTTTATTTCAGATGAGAAATTATGACATTTAATAAGATAACTTATATATAGAATAATTTAATTGAAAGACATAGATAATAAAAATAATAAATATCCTAGTAATATTTAAATCCAGCAATAATTGATATACAAATTAAATCAAATTATAATATTGCTAAAATAGAATTGAATCAGGAAATTGTGAAAATAAAATTCAAATTAAATAAATAATATAATTAGACCAATGGAAAAATGCGTAAACCTCAAATACCCTCAATTTTAAACCCCCTGTGTTTTTGTTGCCATGTGTCAATTTTTTATTAGTAGTTGGCAAAAAAATTAGGGGGGTGGTCAAAATTATATACGTATTTGTAAAAATTGATACATCTCAAATTTAGGGGTCTGTATAATTAGGGAAGTTGGGAGATTTGCGAAATTAGCGATTTTAGAGACCTGCGTAGTTTAGAGCAAAATAGGGACTTTTTCATTAAAACCTCTCTCATTTACCGAAAAGGGACTTGAAAGTCGGGTAACTCCATTAGAATTTGGAAGTTTTGCCAAAATATGGCACGCATGCATAATTGCGATAATAAAAAGGCAAATGCAACTAAGTAGAATCGCGAAGGAAGTGGCCATTTTAAGAGTGCAAATGTGAAATAGAAGCAGTATTTTAGAATTGAGTGTTGTAAAGAGTGAATTAGGACATTTTTAAGTAAAATATAAATAGTGTTATTAATTATAATAATCTGCGATGAATTTAAAACTGACATGACTTGGGAAATTGTAAAGGGAAACAGGTTTTATACACTACTTCAGCTATGAAACAAACATCATCACACAAAACCAAACCGAATAGTGTGAATCTACTTCTTGATACTGAATGCCCATATCCCCTGGATGTCTTCTTTTCTTAAATTCTGAACGATTTCAGCAAACCTCTTCACCAATTGCTGCC
>ARYC01009026.1:0-10481 GCA_000711775.1 Oxytricha trifallax | reverse complement strand
AAATTTTGCCCCAAGGGTTGTAGTATATAAATAATTATCATTTGGAGCTAACCCTTGAGTAACAGGTGCTTGACTTGCATTATAAACGGCATTTTGATCTAAATAGATATCAAATACATCATTAATACGATAATCTACCCTCGCACCAACTCCAAATGTCCAAAAATAATCTTGAGTTAAATTTGTGGTTGTTCCCGCATTATTAAGAGTATAAGATGAAAGATTGGTATTACGTCCAACAAGTCCATATGGAATTAACAGTAAATGATCTGGAACAACAGCAAAAGCATAACCGACGCTAGCATTAAGCCCGCCAAAATTAGGCTGAGACCCGGTCGTGCTTCCCAAAGAACTAACGGCAGGATCAACTGCTTGGCTATAATAAGTTAGTAAGCTGGCATTTACATCAAACCACACGCCAACATTAAATAAATGCTCAACTTCAAGATTAATAAACTGGGAATTATTTACTCCTCCAGTGTTACCATTAGTCAAATTTCCCGAAGTAGTAGCATAACCGACATTATATTCATTGTCAAATTGCTGAAAAGCGGCATACTCATTAGTTGATTGCCCTGAATTACTGCTAGTAGCAGCTGCA
Source organism: Oxytricha trifallax (assembly GCA_000711775.1). Lineage (NCBI taxonomy): Eukaryota > Ciliophora > Spirotrichea > Sporadotrichida > Oxytrichidae > Oxytricha > Oxytricha trifallax. The sequence continues at coordinate 9,880 of ARYC01009026.1, read as the reverse complement.
TAACTGAAACTACAAAGTGAAGCTAGAGAAAACTTATTACTTGAGATGTTATTCTTAACAGCCCAAATTGGTGGCTATTAGTACCAATTTTTTGTTTTACTTTGTCTTTCTAGTTTATCTTCGAAGCAATTCCTTATTGGTTATTCTAAGTCTTTAGCTTCCAGTTCTTTTCCTTCTTCAATGAATGTTTTCCAGCATTATTTTCTAACATCTGAAATTCTAATCGTTTTCTCTTTATCTGTCATTTTAAGGTCGTTCTCTTGAAATACTAATTTGAGCCTAACTTACAGTAGTTTGTGGTCTGTTTGGTTAAGTTAATATAATTCCCACTCAATTGTTTCTACATTTGAGAAGATTTGGTCTAATTGATTGCCTCTTGTATGAGTTCCATTCCTTCTGGAATTGATTCTTTCAGTCCTTCTTTCCTGAGTCTTTTGCCTAATTCTTTTATGTGGAAGTTAAAGTCTCCCATTACTATTAACCTCTGTTTGTCACATTTTAGTTTAATTGATCTAATCATGAAGATTATTCTATTTTGAAGCTCTTTAACTTCTTCATTTTAATATGGTGGTATGTAAACCGTGATAATGTGGAGGGGATATCCTTCTACATTCAAAATATTCCATGCTAGGTATTGTCTCAACGTTTTAACTGTTTTTATTTCATATTTCCCGCTATTAAGTGTAAGTATGCCTTCGTTTCTTGCGAGTTGTGTCTGAGTTGTGTTATGGTTGTTGCTCCCGAAGATCCTTTACAACCTCGTTTCTACGAGTGCTATAAAATCCGGCCTTTTATTTTCTATTTCCCTCATCATTTGGTCTTACTTCAGTTTGGAGTTCCATCCTCTCACATTTTGTAAGCATATTTTTATTTCTGTAAACTGCGTAGCTATTTGCCTCTTCTTGCTTATCACATCTTTTCTTCTCCTGCTGCGCTGATTCTCTGCAAATCTTTCGTTTCTCTTGACCCATCCTTCAGCTTCTCTTAGTGGTTGGATAAAATGAAGCTGTCGATTGTTTTCTACTGTAACAGAAAATTTGTTCAAGTTTTTGTAGCTATTGTAATTAATCACTTGAGCATTTAAGTTTTTTTGTATTTGCCTCGCTTATGTTTGTTTTGAATATTCAAAGTAGTCCCGGATTAATTTCTGCGATTTCTGATCTGTGTTTTCTTCACTTTTCATGTACGTTGGAAGTTTTCTCCTAGTTGTATTTCCTTGTGGCTTTTCTTCCATCTTGTTGTTGCCGCTAATTCCCTCTCTTTTTGTTTATTTAATTAATTTTGATTTTTAATTTATAATTATTTTAATACTCTTCTAGCAATACTTTGAGTCAGTGATGGTGAAAGACAGAGACTTCAGCAAGGAACAGAAAGGCACTGGTTAGGGAAGTTTATTCATGCTGATGGAGACTTCTACGAGGGATACTGGAAAAATAACAAAGCTGTTCAAGAACTTCCATTTTCTGTAAATTTAAAAAGTATTAGTATTGTTATTAATCTTATTGCTAATACCATCTATTTTTCTCATTATTTTTCATAAATACTATAATGAAATTAAAGATTTAATTATGATAAGCTCTCTTATGTTTACTTATACAACAAATTATAATCTACTTATTTTAATATTGAATATTCTTCTTAGATTTCTTAGAATTCTTTCAATTCTTTATAAATTCTTTCTAGATTAATCATTATTGTGTTCATATTTAAATCACTAATTCAATGATTAAAATTTGTGAGTAATTAAATTTAGAAATTTGCATGAAAATTTAACTTTAAATATAATATAAGTAATTCATAATATCTCTATGGAGTGTTACAAAATTTAATAATTATTATTAAGTAAATTAAGAATGATTACGCAACTTGATCTTCATTGACTCGGGACTCGTATTAAAATTGCCAGAGGTGTCCCCTAAGGTGGAAAGTCTTCACCATTACTTTTTGTTCTAGTTCTTGATAATGTTTTGGGAACTTTTAAGCAAAGATTTAAATTTCGATTATTATATACTTTCAAGGTTTATGCAGTCGACATAGCTTTATCTTTTAAAAATGCGAAGATATATACAAGATTAAACAATTAATCAGAGAACATCTTGTTAAATACAACCTAAACATGGACGATGCCAAGCACTTAGACATAAGACCTTTGATTTCAAGATTCTGACTAGTAGCAGAAAATTTTTTCTTATAACTAGGATTTTAAGTAAACTCAAACTTTGACAAAGCATTCTACAAGCTTATAAGTCAACTTCCAATGACGCTAAGACATCATGCTTAATGATGCATTTCAACAAGGATGATAATATATAACGCATAGTGCGTTAATTGATATAATCTAAATATTAAGTTTAAGTCTGCCTTATCATCATAGCACATGACATTAACTAAATTTCATCTTTTAACTATTCTTTCATCAGAGCATCTCATGCCAATTATACTGAAACTTCTAGATTCTCAACTTTTTAACAGGGAGTTGAAAATAAATAAATTTGAATATTTCCGAAGAATTAGATAATTAACACCAATTCTAATATAGTTTTTATTTATATATCTTTAATTAAAGTATTTTAACCACTCTCCAAACCTAATATATTATTTGGAATAGAGTGTGGTTTTTAGAGTGAAAATGTTAATTAATTCATATTAACTTATAAAAACAACATTTCATTTATATAAAACAACATTTAATTTTCAATGATAATCTAAGATATTTCATAATACATAAATTAAAATAGTAATAATGATTTAATTTTAATCTTTTTAATAAAATAGAATATAATTAGTCTAAATGATTAATATAGTATCATTGAAAATTAAATGTTGTTTTATAAAAATGAAATGTTATTTATATAAGTTAATATGAATTAATAATTATTTTCATACTATACCACACTCTATCCCAAATAATATAACTGTTAGGGATAGAGTGTGGTTAAAATACTTTAATTAAAGATAAATAAATAAATACAATAATGAAATTGGTGTTAATTATTTAATTCTTCAAATTTTTATAGATTAATAAAACCCCGTTAGTCAATTAAGAATGAAGATTGGGGATTAAGAATAATAAAATTAAGAATTAATTATAATTGGCTGAAATTAAATATAATTAGGCTAAAAACAAATTTACGCACCCTGATTGGTATATTTTATAGAGACAATTAATCGAGCCAATGGTTTTAATAATTAGCCAAAACTTTAATAATTTACGCCAATTATAATTAATTCTTAATTTCATTATTCTTAATTCCCAATCTTCATTCTTAATTGACTAACGGGGTTTTATATAGAATTATCAGTAAATATGATATAAAAATTAAGTTTTTCCATGTAATTAACAGAAAATGGAAGGAAAAAATTGTATAAATCGTATTATTAACCTTACAGTCATAGATTTAAACGGATTTACTTCAACTCCCAGGATTATCAGATATAAAGCCTTACTAGGCTAAAATATTCATAATTAAAAATAGGAAATAGAAAAAATATAAAAATAAATTAAAAATTGACATTTTTTGTTAGTTATCATTATAATATCTTTAAATTATTTTATAAGTAAGTTTTACCCATTCAGCTCGCTTATAAACTTAAGTTGATACAACAGAGGCTAGAAGAAAGACAAGGGCGATGGAAAATTCGTTCATGCATATGGAGATATCAATGAAGTTCACTTGATAGAGGAGTAGCTGCTCCACTTTATACATTTCTTTTCATATCATTTATATTCTATTCAAAGATTAAGTTTGTTTTTTTAACCTATTTTTTGTGATTATAAACTCCTTCAAAATCAGATAACTGTATCTTAAAATGTTAGAAAAAATGACTGATAAAAAATTCACTAATAATTCATCTAAATATTTATTTGGAACTTAAATTTTAATCCCAAATACCACTATTTTAAAGGATAAGATCTCTTCACATATTTTAAATATATAATTATATTCTATTTGACTGAAAAGTGAGTAAATTATTAATATTTTCATTATTATTTTTATTATTATTATTTTCATTATTATATTTTTATCTTGTTATTGATCTTGACATTTATTGTTCTTTCATTTATTACTTTCTTAACAGTTTACTTGTGATACAAAGAAATCTCAAAGATTGATTGATCGGGGCATATGATTAAGTCTATGTTATTTATGCCTAAACATCATTATATTTCATTGTATTTGAAACCTCAATGATGAGCTATAGACTTACTTGTCTGGAGATGCGCTCAAAATATCATTTGTTGTAAAGTAAAAGTAAAGTGTTACCTCTGTTGAAGTATATTCTCTTTCATGTCTTGTGCATTTTGTTTCAATTTTAATTAAAAAAAATAATGACTTTTGTTTACTTTGTCATCTGTATGTATTAAAGCTTGACATAGTTGGCATTTTTGACATTTGTATCATTGATGCTGGCATGTCCTATTAAAAATTTGGTTGAAATAAAACAATATTTGTATAAAATTTAAGGTAGCATAACGTAGGACATTTAAACAAAATTAGCGTAAAATCCACAATTTAATATCTATATAATAAACATTCTTAGTAAGATTGAGCTAAGATTGGGGTTTTTCTAAAAATGATACTTATAAACTACTTTAATACATTAAAGAGTTTAAAATCATAAAGGTTGTTACTCCGGCTGTAAAATAAATTTAGTTGGAATTAAAAGTAATGATCAATATTATAGAGACTTTATCGAATAGTATTCCTCTTTAATGTATGTCATCTTTGCCAATTCATCCTTCATACATTTCATACATGTTTTTAGGATCTTACTTGTGCAAGATTCCCCTTTATTTCTTCTATAATTTATATTTTAAGCATTTTATATTAGTTTCAATGTGACCATTTTGAATGATGTCATATACATGGACCCTTCAATTCTTTCAATTTATTTACTATCTTATTAATATATTTCACATTTTAAAATGCTATGAAAATAAAGGAAATGTTGCTAATTTCTGTATTTAATTACTATAAGTGATCTTCTTCAAGTTATAAAGGGATCTGATTTAAATTTTTTTTCCAATATTTAATTATTAGGAATTTGTTTTTCTTAAGATTATTTAACATTTTTTTACTATAGTTACAACTCTTGGTCTGAACTATAGCTAGTTATTGCTAAACATCAAGTGATCATTATTCTTAATTAGTTTTATATTATATTAATTTTACTAATCTTATTTAATCTTCACAACAATTTGATAATATTTATTCATAAATTTCTTTTAAATTTAGCTATTAATAACTTTGTAACGGTTCTATTTATAGTTTGTCGTCATTAGATCTTTTTCAAAAGCATACTTAAAACTCAAGATAAAACAATTATTAGTAAAATCCATGATGATTTGATTTTTTATTATTCTAACAGCATTGAAGTTAATTTTTATTAAATTTAAAGAATCTAGAATATTGGTAAGTATATTAATAATCAAATTTAAGCCATGTTACTCAACTATATAGAGGATTCCAGTTAATAAATTTCATTTTGATTTATAAAAATATTGTAATAAATATAAAAAACATTCATAAAATATGGTTTATATAGGACTTCACTCTATTTTTGCTTATCTTCCACATATAGAATGAATATTTATTTTTTTAATTTTTATCAAATTAAAATTAGATTGGCATGAGAAACTTTTTTTCTATATTTTTTGAAATCTGATATCCTCCTTCATATATTTCTATTACTATTATTTAATTCAATTTCATTTGTATTGATAAAATATGGGATGTAAAATAGAAATAGTGATGAAGTTGAAAAATTAATAATCATCTACACTTTACAGTTTGTTTTCTTACCTCATTTATTACAAATAAACATTAAACTTTAAAAATATAGTAAAATATTTAATAAATTTAAAACATTTTTTTTTACTTATAACATATCTGGAAGAGTCTATAGTCATTATAGATTATTTTTGCGGAATTTATACTAAATTTAATTTATTGAAAAAATACTTATAACTTTGTATTATATTGGGGAGGTATACCTCGTATCATGCTGATTAATTGCTCTATATATTAAATCTAAATCTTTTGTATCTTATGCCTGGGTTGATGCCTATATATTCTCTCATTTATTATTTGATTCCTTGAGCTGTTTTAGTTTTGTCTATAATTTAGATTATTTAAACTAAATAATTTTAATATTTTTATTTATAAAATAATAATTTAAATGTAGAAATTACATAAAGACTAAACTGAAATCTCTAAGTTGTAAATGGAATGGCTCTTATTGAATGAATAATCATTCAGAGGCATTGGATGGTTTAATGAATAAATTATTAACTTGTTTAAAATGTGCATGTTTATATAAAGTTGATTTTTTATTTATTTATACAGTAAGGGGTTAATAAAAATAACTTTTTATTTTAATTTTAAGGTAATTTGACTTTAATTTCTATTGTTAATGCATTACTTATTTTTAGTGCAATAATTTTAAATCGCAATCATTTCATGATAGTATTGCTGCAATATATTATCAATACTAAATCTAATTAAATTACTATTTTAACTTATTCAAATAAAATCTATGTTTGAGATTATTATTTCCTCACACTTCTCACTGGTGTGTTTACATTTTTACCTTGAAAGCTCACTCATAATGCTTCTAATCTCCGTACTACCTCACTACTCATTTGTCTGATGATAATAGGACAGTCACTTGAGTCACAGCTTATTAATTAATTAAATAAGGTAGTCCACCAAAAATTCCATCAGGAACAAGTCATGTATCTCGGGTGTATTTTTGACTGTGATGAAATCTCGCTGTTAGTAGCATTTTTTTTCTTTCATTTTTTCAAAGAGCTTGAAGTCTTGAATGAATTTCAAATGATCTGCGCGTTTTATTTTTAATTTTTCCGTTAAAATTTTTATCAGAAAATGGTGTTGTTTCAGTCTTGTAAAGAGGAATTAAACCTGTTAATTTAACTATTTTGTTGATTCTATAAGAGCTAGCATTTCTGGAGTGCTACGGTGGTTGCTGACTGAATTATATATTTTCATTGTCAGTAACCATTATTTTCTCAGCTGCTAACTACTTATTGATAGGATGGTCTTGTGTAATATATGTTAAGTAAAGTTTATAATTAGACCTTATATTAATTTGTAAATGAACATATTTTGGGGATCTATTTATTAATAAAATTATTCAATATTTCAAAATATAAAAACGCAGTATAAAAAACAAATTAAAATTAAATGAGGTATTTAGAAATGCGCAATAAAAATAAAGGAATATAATCATATAATATTGATTGAAAAAACACAAACTTTAGGTAATTTCTACTTCTGCTTTGAACTACAGCTACACCAATTTCGTGGCAGTTAAAATTTTGCTGATTAATGATCTTTCAAAATTGTAATGTTTAGGTTGATGGTGGTAGGAATGGAGGACTAGTAGTTAAAGTTAGAGTTTTTGTATATGAATATTTTGATATCATCTGAGTATTTCTGATCATTCATCTTTGAGATCAAGTCAAAAATCTGATGTATAAAAGTAGAACAATTCCATATAACGTTTGCTATTTTTAAATAAAACCCCAAGAGTATAATTTTAAGCAATTTGGGTGAATTAGTTGTAAAATAAATTAGAGATAATAAAATAAATAAGTTTTAATTAAGTCTTCTACAAACAACAATCAGCACTAATATAGAGAATGAGTTTGATACTATATGAGATATATTCATTTAATTTTTCAAAAAAGTGAAACCCCATTAACTTAATTAGAGGGATGTTTGAGATTAGTGAAAAATATATATAAATGCTTAAATTAGAAAAAATGTTTTATCAATCACTTATCAGCAAAATGTACTTATATCATGAATGTGGGAGATACTCTGCGGAACAATCATAATTTATAATAGGAAATTGATTAATTAAATTGATAATAAATTATAATAAAATGAACTCTTAAGATGGTGTTGGTGAAGATGGTGGCCATTCACTAAAATTTGTAAGTTACAAAAAACATATCTTAAATTTTTATATTTCAGCAATACTTACCAGCTGGAGTGGCGACGTCAAATTACCGAAATCTCAAGTGACACTAGAAAAAGATGGGAACAATAAAGTATGTGTGACCAGATGGAGCAAAGTACGAAGGTCAATATTAAAATGATAAGGCTGTTTCTGAATTATATTTCTGTAATTGTCTATACTAATACTTTTTATTAAAATTCATTTTCATTTTAAATTATACATTTCCACTTATTTTCATAAATGCCAAGCCACCTCGACCTCCTCGCAACCCTCATGGACGGCCTCGACCTCGTCCACAATGCTGTCGAAGGGAGGGATGTACTGCTTGGTCCTGATCTTTTCATAGTAGGAGACGATCTTGGCGATTCTTGCGTGGGACTTCCTGCTAGTGTCTGGTGCAGTTGGAGCACTCCATTTTTCTATAATCGAATTTAAGTTTTAAAGTTTAAATCTTAATTAATTATAATAAGGCAGCTGTTTAAACGATAACTAAACCCTTAATTTAATCTATTAAACGATCAAATTTTTTAAACTTACAAAATCTCCCAGACTTTTGCCTTCGAGTTTTTTAGGAAATGTTGAGCTAGAGGGGCCATCTTAAGGTCATTTTGTAGCCCTTCGAAAACTAGGGGGAACTTGGGCGCTCGGGGCACACAGCACACGCCCAGGCGGAGTTGCGCTCAATTTTCATTTTCCTAAAATTAAAAAATAAATAAATATATTTAATTGATTAATTGATGATCCCCCAAATGTAATTGGTAAATAAACTAACCCATTCAGACCTCCTTGAGGGTCAGGTGCTTCAGAGCATCGACCAAGGAAGGAGTAAATGCCCAGGTGATCGACGCCATGTCACAATTAGGGGTAAGAAATATTAGTCAGCGGGGGTGCCTGGAAGGTCTTTCTAGGGGAGTGGCTCAGGAAGATCTGCTTGATCTGTATAAGATTGCTTCCTAAGGCTACTAAGTTAAACTTCTCTAGATTAGAGGAAATCTCTAAATGAAATCGTAATAGCACCAGAGGAAATCCGTGAGGGTGTAGGCGTCGCTGGGCGAGGGGGGCTCTTATGAACATCTCCTGGAGGTCTTTATCAGCTGGCTTTTTGCTGGGCTTTTTAAAGATCTGTTGGTCCCTAGGTTATTAGTTGAGTGACCGTTAGGGATTTGTCCGTTAATTCTTAGGTTGTTTTATTTTCTCTAGTAATTCGTTCAGTTATCTATGCAAGTCTGGAGACAGGCAGCCCACTGATGAAGTACAAGACGAAGAATCTGCACATTCTTGGCCTTTTCCCTCTGAGGGCGTCCGCTCCATTTGGTTTGTTGAGAGTGGCAATGTCTCGTCTTTGAAGTTTCGCAATAGAGCCGTTGGGGTTCTATCCAATAAGTCGTCGTCTGGGAGGCCCCCACCTCCGACCTCGGTCGCGTCTTCACTATTAGGTACTGCACCCCTTATTCTCAAGGTCTCCTCCCTCGTCTCGTCGTTTGCCATCTCTTATCGATAAGTGGCAGCTCTATGGAAGGTGAGCTTGCGCACCGAGAGTCTTAGTTGAATAGCACTGTCCACCATCTCCTAGTAGTTGGTGATTACAGCTTGGCCAAAGATGGTGGCAGCAATGTCTTGAATCTCTCTGGGGGATCTCTTGAAGGTCGACATGCTGTCCAGCAGGCATCGGAGCTTGGTCTCGAAGATGGCCACCTCTGGCAATGGTGATGGCTCTATTTGGGCCCGGAGGGTGGGCGGCAGCAGGTGGGGGTCGAGCTCAACCGATGGGGAGGACAGGAAGGGTATGATCCTATGGGAGACTTGGTTATCTGGGCTCAGCATCTTTAAATGTGACAGCGATATTGATAATAATAATTAAGGGTATATATGAGAATAAAATTTAATCAGATTG